>JBBPBX010006731.1:6077-28399 GCA_038048925.1 Garcialebias charrua
ATTCAACCTCAATTTGTGTCAAGTGTCATTTTAAGACCCTGGGTTTAAAGCTGTAAAGTGGCGTCTGTCAGGGTCTTTGACGCCCTCAGGCCCCCTGCTAACATCTGAGAGCCAACGTTCTGTTGTTCGGTATCATCTCCCATCATACCATGTCAGCAGTGAGGAGACAGGATGATGAGACAGGCAGCCATCACAGGAGCTGACAGGAACGATTTGTGTCAAAAGCGCTTCATCCATGTCCGGGGTCGATCAAAGCTGACTATATGCTTCTCTTAGCCAAAAGTGGATATCCAATCCAATGTACATCACAAAAATGTTGCGGGAGGAAGCTGAGACTGAAGTTTGGCAGTTTATGATGAAAATAGAATGGTAAATCTCAGTTATAGAGATGTGACAAAAATGAAATGAAAAAGAGGAACTAATGTTTAATATGTTGTGATATACAAAAACCAGAGTGATGTCTGCTCCAATAACTGTAAGGAGATAAATGAATATGTCTGATAACAGGAATACTACATGACTCTTGATAGTGTAAAAAAGACAAACTGTGATCTTGTTTTTTTTAAGAGGACAGAACTATGATATGCTGGCTATTCTCTATAAAACAAAATTAAAGTAGGTATTGGCCTACTTAGATCACTCTAAGCATGACTTACATATACAGTATAATCAATTTAAAAATGAAACAATGATGGCAGTTTCAGGCATGTCCTGCTGGAGGTTTTTTTTTGTAAATGGGCAATAAGTACAGTTTTAGACTGTATAGAGATTTCAGCATTTTCTGCTTCACACCACCTTTTTGCAGTTCCTGAATGACAGGGAGACGTTTCTTCTCCTCAGTTGTGGCTTGTCTCTCTAATGAGTCACCTGCTGGGTGCCGAGACATTTTCTACTACATGGTATTCACTGAATTGCCAGAGTTACTAGTGGAATTTGAGAAATTAAGAATTAATCCTGTTTTCCTTGTGCTCCTTACAGATGAGAATCTGTTTCATGAATCTTCCAAGTTCGGAACCTACCTTCATCCTACAGTATGGTTACCTTGGACCCATCATCCTAAAACCAGTCCTCATAGGAACACTGCAACTGGAAAGATCACTCACTTACCTTACAACCTGGTCCAGCCTGCCACCTACTCACATTCAAGGAAACTGGAATCCTACTCTCCTCTCCAGGCCTGATACCCTACAACCTGAGAAAGCCTTCTCAGTTTTTACAAAGCCTTCCAGAAGATTCTGTTTAGAAGCAATACTTACCATATTTATTGTGCATCCACAGATACTTATCTCTTCCTCTCATGAGTCCAGCCCCTTGTGAATAATCTAAATATTGTAAATGAGAGACTGAAGGTAAGAAACAACAATAAATTTGAGTCTCCCTGGGTTTCTGTTAACACTACTCTGAGAAAATGAACAACCCAAATGTGTCTGTTTTGACAATCCGTAATTATCCTACTTTATCAAAAATAATAGTTGTTATGAAGACTCACTCAAAACAATGATGCATGTTAATTCAGTTTTGTCATCTTATTTCAATGGTAGTATAAAATACTTATTTTATATTATGTTTTACCTACAAACAAAACTGTCTAAATAAAAATATATTTTTAAATATTTTAGATGTTTCTATTATAGTAGTAAGACCCAATGTTACACTTAAAATTGCACTTTCTGTACAAATGTGCATGCTTTCATCACAGTGGTGGCCAGTCTGACTCATAGCAGTCTTTCTGATTCACTGTGGCATTGGCATATTCCTAAAATTGATTGTTGGTCAACCTACAGTAATTAATACTTTAATTTCAAGTTGAATTTGTCAGATCTTTATGGAGCACTATGGAGTGCTCCATAAATGGATACTGTGCTTTTTAATTACTAATTGTACAAAATTGTAATTTGGCAGCACGGTGGCACAACTGGTAGAGCTGCTGCCTCTCAGCGAGAAGGTTGCCGGTTCAAATCCCGGTCCGGGGCCTTTCTGGGTGGAGTTTGCATGTTCTCCCCGTGCATGCGTGGGTTTCCTCCGGGTACTCCGGTTTCCTCCCACAGACCAAAAAACATGCTTGTTAGGCTGATTGGTGACTCTAAATTGACCCTAGGTGTGAGTGTGAGAGTGGATGGTTGTTTGGTGTGAGTGAGACAGGTCCCTCTTGTAAATGAGTCCCCGTGACTCAACGAGGCTAGCCTGTATAAATAAAGGTTGAATGAATGAAACAACATAACATTAGACATCATGTAAAATAATCATCATTAGGTATCATTAGGTCAACTGAAATGTATCACCTCAAAATTAATAAAAGAGTGAAAATAACTAGTATGTATAATCAAGATTTTTTTTTATAACAGAACATTTCCTCACCACATGGTGACTGACAGATCAAACGTTAAATTTATCTTGAAAAGTTCCCCCTCAAATAAACAGGTTACTCTTTAGAACAGTATCAGAACAGTATCAAAACAAAATTTTTATTTAGACAAGTATTTCCTTTGAAATCTTTTTTTTTTTTTTTTTCAAAAGGCCTGGGCCTGAAAGAAGCCTAAACAAAAATTCAGCCTTTTAGAACTGTGCGAGGAGAATGGGGTACCTAGAGAAAGCCCCAGAACACAGGAGGGCAACATGCAAACTCCACACAGGAAGATCTCACAGAAGATTGGCTATGACTTTTTGATGGGAGCTGAATCTGGGAGACCCATTCAATTTTTAAAAGGATGAAATATCGCCTAATTAGTACTGGTGACTCGGTTTCCTTTGTTCATTTCAAAGAGCTGTTCAGAAGATTTGGATCTTTCATAAACGTCACATCTCTTCATCAAGCCCAGTCCATGACTTGAGCCCAGGACTTCTTGCAATGAATCAACACTGCTACCCACTAAGCCAAGGGTGTCACACTCACTTACGTAAGGGGGCCAAAATTAAAACATTTTTCAAACTAAGGGCCAATTTCAGAAACAACATTAACTCAAATCAGATACCCAACATCTTTTCTTTGTCACAGGATCCTCAACAGGAGTTTGATTGGCCTAATTTGATGTTCTCTGTTGTGCTTTCTACATCATAATCAAAGATTACTGAAAAAATGCAAGAGATAGAAGTATTTTGTTTCACAGATTATCTTGGGGGCCAGATCAGATGTCAACGAGGGCCATATTTGGCCCCCAGACCTTGAGTTTGACACATATATGCAGTCACGCTGCCATGCCACACCAACAAGGAAATAGATTGGCCTGCAGTAACCAAAAGAAAGATAAAGTTCCAATTCAAGCTTGAGTTTCTTTATTTTAACTGTGCAGTGTGCAGAGACTTTAAAAAGTCATGTCTTTCTTGATAGCAGACCCCCCCCCCCCACACACACACACACACACACTTGATAATTTATGGAGGTCTGAAGGGCAGAGACCAGAGTGTCATATGACAAATGTAAACACTGAAGCCATCACCTCTTCCTCCCACTTCATTCCTCTCTCTTATCTCTCCCCCTTTTTCTTCAGTGTGTCAGCTGGCCTGCCTCGCCTTATCACTCAAGGGTCTGCTAATTCACCAGCAAGGTTGCACTGATAAGACTCTCCTTCTGACTGTGTGGATGGACAGTCTCTGCCAACATGTGTCTGTCTGGATGTGACAATGAGACAGGGTCCTGAGGGTGACAGCCCAACTTGGCCTTGAATTAAGGAGCATTACAGATCCGCTGATAAAGTGACACTGCCATTGGTTAAGAGGGGAAGTGAAGTAAAAACATGAAATATGTGTTAAATATGTAGCACAGACAATGAAAGGTTTTCCAATACTGATGGGCATATATAAACACTACAGATTTGTTCAAGTTCATGTATCCTATTGTTCCTTGATATTCTTCATCTCCCCTTCTTCAGGAAATAAACAACAAATTATCTACATGATTGTGGCATGTTCTTCATTTTGCTTGCAAAAGAGATAGTGCGTTTCTATCTGCCTGGGAGCATGTCTGTGTCTGTGACAACAGCCTAAGGCATATTGTGAGTATTGTCTTTGAAAATAAAACCTGTGTGTGAGTGTGTTGCTTGTGTGGGATGTGTATGTTTGTGGTTAGAGACTCATTGGGAATACCACAGGCTTTTTTATGCTCTGTTTCCTATCTGTTTTCATCATTTAGCCACAATAAGAAGGCCTGTCTCAAGGTTGCAGCTCTTTTATTCCCAACATTTCCTGAATGCAATAGCAAAGGCTCTAACTAATGAAGGAAGAATGCAGACAGTTGTTGCACATGCAAGATTTGAATGTCAATAAAGGGAAAGAAGAAAGTATAAATACTTTGAAAGAGAACCAAAATTCATGCTCAATAATACAGGTAGAAAAATCCAACAATGTTAATCAGGTCCTCTGGATGGTTTATTTTTGTTGAAAAAAATTGATCCTTCACATACACATAGCACTTAGTGTTTGATATAATACATTTGGTTTTCACTAATGATCTTTTAGTGAACACAAAACAAAATTTAAATGTAATCCAGTATTTAAGGAACTACAACCTTTTTTCATCCATCCATCCATCCATCCATCCATCCATCCATCCACCCATCCATCCATCCATCCATCCATCCATCCATCAATGTTCAGGAGGGAAACGTATACATCTTCCCTATCCATCTTCCCTAGTGACACTCAACAGCCCCTTTTGGGGATCAAAAATTGTTGCCAGACCAGCAAGAATGCACAATCTCTCCAATAGGTTGTGGTCCTGTCTTAGAATTTTCATTCCAATTGGATTTATCGGGACTTCTCAAAGAAGTTTTTCAGGATTAATCCCAATTAGAATCATGGAAGTTTTCACCCTATCTGTAAGGCTATGCCTGGCCACCCCATGGAAAGTTTATTTCAACTGCTTGTATCTGAGATGCTGTTCTTTCATTCATGAACCAAGTTCCATGATTATAGGTGAGAAGGGTGAATAGATGAATCAGTACATCAACAACTTTTCCTTAGCTTTGTTTTGACTTTCACAGCCATGAAAGAATCATAAAGACGCAGACTCTGCTGCTCAAGCCTGACACCCACCTCTCCTCCACTGCACCTTGAGATCTTGTCATTGAACATCACAACCAGGATCAGAGACATGGAGTAGCCCTGGTGGAGTCAAACCCACAATATGATTAAGTTTGACCTTGATTCAAGAATGTGGACAACCAATGTGCTTTGGTTATACTGAGACCAAACAGCTCATAAAGTGACCAAATTCATCCAGCCAACCATTATTTTTAACCCGCTCCTTCCTTTTTGGGTCATGAGTGTCACTGGTGCCCTATCCAACTGTCAATGTACGAGGCGGGGGACACCCTGGACAGGCTGCAAGTCCATCACAGGGCTGACCCTGAAATTTAGTATTTCATCCAAAATACATCATCAGTCGGATGAGCCACACATTCATCACAGTTTGCTCCAAAGCATATGAACTTTGATATTTTGAACCATTTTGGCCATGAATGTCTCAAACAAGTAGTTGGGGGAGAGGGTGGACTCTAGAAACCATAGTAGCATCATGAAACTGGTTAACCCACTATTTGAAGGTATTATTTATAATACTGAGTTTGTTGTGGTTCCTCAGACCTATGAAGTATTGTGGATGAAAGACAAAACATTAAAAACAGAAACTGTCCAGATGACCTGACTTGGATGCTTTGAAAGAGGTTGCTCTGACTTCAGCAAAGGTAGGCAAAGTATCCTTACCTCGTGTGTCACTATGTGGTATGGGAACTTCTCTGCTTCAGAGAGGAAAGTCCTGCAGTGGGTGGTTAAGGCCACACAGAAAATCACAGGGAGCAGCTTCATGCAGTGACGTCTACACCAACAGGTGTAGAGTTAGGACGGCCAGCATTATGAAGGATCCCACCCATCCTGCACATGGACTGTTTGCCCAACCCCCACCCCCCTCTGGCAGAAGGTTGAACAGCATCAGAGCTAGAACAACCAGGCAAAAGAACAGCTTCTTCCCAACTGCCGTCAGACTCAGTAACTAGTCTGCCACAGCCCAAAACTGGATGTAACCTCATGCACAACTATGATGTACAATGTCTACACTATAGAATCCAGATATCCAGTTGTTTTTTTGTATTGAGCGCTTGTTTCAGATTTTACACTATAGAATGCATAGAAAATGGACATTTTACATTTCTCTATGCTTTATATTCATAATTACCTTTTATGATACTAAATGTACATACCTTTATGACAATCATATCTGCACTAATGTACAGCTGCTCGCAAGTTCAAGTGTGCATATGTGTACTGTATGTAGGAGTGGTGGGAGGAGGAGGTTACTTGTACTTTGTACTTTTTATTTATTGTTGTGACTTTTTAATGTTTTACCTTGGTTTTATTTTCCTTTTTACTTCTCAAATGCTGACATAACCGGACCTCAGCAACTGTGTTTTGTTCCTGCTCATATATTCTGGAATCAAAATAATAAATGTCTTGAACTACTGAACTCTCAATCTAATGCAGTATTTGAATGTATACTTTCTTAACAGAGACAAATAATGTTATGCATCCTGTGCAGATCATTGTGAACAATTGTTATTCAGGATTACCTTAAATAAATATAAATCTGTATGTCTTATTGCATACCTTTCAAAATTTTGTCTATATTCCTACATGTTGTATGAAAGTTGCTCACTCTTTCAGGCATGAGACCCCAGGCCATTTTATTTTTGAACCAACCCTCCATTTGACCAAGACTTCAACATGTCACTGGTCAGCTGGTCTTATCCAATTATATGCTAGTTCATGGTTACTCTAAGGACCTCTCAAGACATTATGCATGTGACACATGAACTGACATGCTGAGGTCCTGATTATGAGGCACTTTCAGCAAAGTCAGCAGATTAGTGAGCTGAGGACATGTGATTACAGTGCTGAATATGTCCAAGTTTGGGACGTTGTCACAGAACAGCCCAGCTAATATGATTTACAGTCGCATATATCACAGTTTGCTCCAAAGTAAAAGTATTTGACTGTAACATACTCCACCCATAAAGCTTAAGCAGAAAGCTTGTGTATTTAAGTTAATGTGTCATATTGCACTTAACATGGAATCCCCATCTGGCCAGAGATTTTTGCTCTGGAAACTAGTAGAACTTTATCTGAACATGATGTAAGGCTGACGATGGATGTACAATTGAATGAACAGGGCATCATAGACGTAAAACCAAAATTTTATTTGAACAATTTGTTATTCAAAACATTTCTAAACTTTTTTTAGATGTGTTGCTGCCATGAAATTTAGTTACCTTTTATATCAAAACAGTACATTTATTTTTAGTTTAAACTTTTGATTTGTTTACTATATTCCATTGTGAACAACATGTAGGCTTTAACATTGGAAAAATCATTCATTTCAATATTTGTATTACATTTTACAGAACACCCCCAACTTTTCAGAATTGGGTTTTTACATTATGATGAACGGTCGATCACCCTTTCCTGCTGCTTTGCCTGTTAATTGCTGGAAATATGCACCAGCTCCCCACATCCCAGAACCAGAACGACAGAGCATAGACAATGAATGAATTGGTGAATTGACGGATGGATGAATAAAACATTGGTATAGATGAGTAAAATTTTATTCCACTTATAGTGACTACAGACTTTTAATTTGTTTATTTTAGCTGTTCCTTTCTGCAAAGGACTACAAAGCAAGGACATTTGCATGATGAATTTTGCAGTTTTACCAAGAAGCCTTTGTTTAACGCATCACAGGTTCAAACCCACAACCTCGTTATTACAAGACCACAGCGCCACTGAGTATATATATATATATATATATATATATATATGTATATATATATATATATATATATATATATATATATATATATATATATATATATATATATATATATATATATATATGGGGCGGCCGTGGCGTAGTGGTAATGGCAGTCGTCCCCCGATCGGAAGGTTGGCGGTTCGAATCCCGGTTCCCCACACCATGTGTCGTTGTGTCCTTGGGCAAGACACTTAACCCCGAGTTGCTCCCGGTAGGACTGGAAAGCACCTTGCATGGTAGTCTGCCGCTACCGGTGTATGAATGTGTGTAGCATTCAATGTGTGTAGCACTTTGAGATTTTCACTAATGAAAAGTGCGTTATAAATTGAATTCATTATCATTATTATTATTATTATATATATGTGTGGGTGTGTGTATGTGTTTGTGTGTAGATACAAAGTATATAGTTTTACATTTAACTTTTGATATGCACAAACGTAAAACAAATTCAAGTCATGCAAGTTTTTTTAGCTGACTACATATTTTTGGATTTTATACAGTGTTTAGAATTTGAAAGGTTGTTGTTGTTTTGTATTTTTTTTTGGTCACACTTTCACACCTCGATTTTGGAATTGTTTGTTATTATTTTGTTAATCCATCTATTCTGAGGAGAGATACAATGCCTATTTTATTTGTTTCTTTAAAAAAAATGTTTTTTGCCAGATGAGCATCAAAAGTTATTTTTTTTCTGAAGACAAGAAGTGCTCTTTATTCCTGTCATGATATACATTCACAGACATGCTGTGGACCTCAGACCCAGAGAGATCCTTGTTCATTAACTACAAAAGGTCAGACATGATTGCCATCTTGACTGTTTTTTTTTTTTTTTCCACTGAATTACCTATTAATCCTTAAGGTTCACATTCTGTTGCTCCTCACCGATAATTAATACAACGCACTAGATATTTTCATCAGTAAATGCATAGAGAGCCAAAATGTGTCTTCTTTGTGGTATCTTAGTTTATTCATGCAAAAAATACGACAATTTAAAGGAAAACAATATTCAGTGTACCATAGGTTTCTGCAAATCAGGAGCTGCATTGTATTGCTCCTCATAGTCACAAAATGTCTAAAGGTACTGGAAGATATCAGTCTACTATACAGCATGATAACAACGTATCTTCTTTAAAAGCAAAGTTTTTTTTTTTCAATGTCACAAGTTTACTTGTTTGCTATTGCACAGCTGTGTAATTAATACATCTATGTGCACCTCAATCTGCCAATCAAATAGCATCTCTCCGTGCTGACACAGTTTTTCCATATTCAAATGTTTTACACATGAATTAAAAAAACAACAACTGCCATGTTCAAAAATAAATAAATAAATAAATGAATAAATAAATCTCAAAGACCAGTACAATTTTTTTAGGTTTAACTGACATGAAATACTTACACTTTATGTCAGTCACTTGAACTTTGTAAAATGTTGTAAACTAAAGCAGGTGTAATCTACAAATAAAATGTAATAAAGTAAGTAAACTGCTGTTGTTGCTATTTCACTCTAAGAAACAACATTTTGCTTTGTGTGATTACAGAACATTTTATTAAGATATTTTCTTCATCTGCTACCTTTCATTTTATATTTTGTATTTTTTTTTTCCTAATTACATATATGTTTAATGTTGAATCGCATTATTATAAAATTAATAAATGAATAAAATAAATGAATAAAACATTCCTACATGTTACTGCACTCTATCAGAGATTATTAAACATAATTTGACTATTGAATCCACAAGACAAGTAACAAGGACAATAAATCACAAATTATTGTAGTATACACATTTGTTTAGACTAAATGTAACACTCGCACAATATCCATCCATCCATCCATCCATCCACACATCCATCCATCCATCCATCCATACATACATCCATACATACATACATCCATACATACATACATACATACATACATACATACATACATACATACATACATACATACATACATACATACATACATACATACATACATACATACATACATACATACATACATACATACATACATACATACATACATACATACATACATACATACATACATACATACATACATACATACATACATACATACATACATACATACATACATACATACATACATACATACATACATACATACATACATACATACATACATACATACATACATACATACATACATACATACATACATACATACATACATACATACATACATACATACATACATACATACATACATACATACATACATACATACATACATACATACATACATACATACATACATACATACATACATACATTTGTACATCCATACATACATACATCCATATTCTGTATCTGAACTTAAATAAACTTTCACATCATTTAATGGTATTCAAATGCCATTTTGACTCCTCTCTAATCCAGCAAGATGTTTTTTTTTGCAGTTTGCAGTGAATCAGATGCTGAGATGTAGCAGATATGATGAACAAGACTTGTGCTAATACTTTCACCCTAAACCCTAAAGCACAGTAAAGCACACTAAATCACTAAGGTGCTTCACAGAATGGCACAGGAAGGCCTTCCTCCCTGTGACTATCAAACTTTCAACTCCTTCCCCTTCCTACACATAGAACAATAAAAGTTGTCCTGCACTACAATAAACTGTTTCTGTCTGCACTTGACCTGTTTTATACCTTAACGGTTGGTATTTGTATGTTCTCTGTTATTTTTATAGTGTATGATTCCTTGTGTATGTTCCTTTGTACTGAAACTCTGGCACAACAATTTCCTGCAAGATCAACAAACTTCTATCTTATCTTGTCTTATCTTAAAAACCCAAGTCATAAAAAGTGAGCTTGCTTCCACACTCTGACAGGCAAAACATGTTAATTTGTTGTGTGGATTTGAGCAAAGTTGCTGACAGAAAATATCAGAGGAGCTCAATTAAAAATTCATTCATCCATCCATCCATCCATCCATTATCTTCTACCCGTTTCTTCCATTTTGGGTCACGGGGGTCGCCGGTGCCCATATCCTCAATTAAAAACAAAACTGCTAAATAAAAAAGGCATATTTACATTTACTGTATATTGTGCACATTTTTTTTCACAACTGCAGATCCTGTTTGACACAAGCATGATGTTCCACACAGCGCCAGAGTGTATAGATTGCTCTTTACATGCACATGACAGCAGGGCCTCCAGTACAAGCATAAGTCACATTGCTGGCTTTACTAGTCAGATCACAATTTTTATGCAAAGGTAACATTTACCTTTATAATGGATGTCTGCTTTTTTTTTCTTTTTTTTCACCATTGGGAAGCTGAGACTCATCATTGTGTAGATATATAGGTTAACATTGTTATGGCATTTTAGCAAAAGGCCAACCTGAGCACATCTCAGCCTCAGTATGAAAAACTGCTATCAAACTACAAGAAAATGTTCAGGAAACTTCACTCCGGAGACATGGAAGATTTTTTTATGTACACAAATGGAAAAAAACATGTTAAATCCTATCTCTTGTTTTATTATTATTATTATTATTATTAAATTAGAGCAATTTTTTAAAGACTTACAAAGGCTCATAACGTGGTTTAAGTCTCCTCTTGGTGGTTCTGATACTTTGAAAAAAATCCCTACAGTGATAAACATTCTCGAGATATAAACTTTAGCTTGAATACTGGGTTTACTCACTTAAAATGCCCAATGATACATGACACATGATTAGGCATGTGTCACTGATACGTTAAACGGCAGTTAAACACTTGCGTAACAATCTATTGGTATACAGCACTCGTTCATTACGATACATTCGCTTATCCAATGAGTTGTTGTATAATTAACACAAAGCCAACTGTTGTACAAAGTTTGTTGTTAATTTATTCAAATATAAGTGTAGTGGACCACACCCTGGTCTCTGAAACTGTCCCAGTGACATACCTTTTCACTGAATCTCTCAGTGAAACACCTTTTCTCTGAATCTCTCAGTGAAACACCTTTTCTCTGAAAACCTGCAGTGAAAGACAAAACACTGTTTATTCCTTTAATTTGAATCAAGACACAAATCACTTCACCAAGACTCTTTTACTTTTATGATCAATGCATAACCTTGTGTTATTCGTATGAGCAGTGTTATTATTTTTCAACATGTTGAATGGTCATTGTCATTCTTTAATGTTCAAATGGTGTATTATTTAATATGTGGACATAGTAATCAAACTCTGTTTAAAGTTCCAAGGATATGTCAAATTGTACTCATCAGTTTTGTTTAGAAGTTAGAAAACAGCTAATCAGTTTAATCAGTTTGACCTTCAAATCAAAACTCAAAACTCATCTGTTCAAGTTAGCCTTCTCACTTTAATTTTTCTTTTTTATGTAGTTATTTTATATATTTTCTTTTTTGTGTGTTTATTTTAATTGATTTTAATTTTTCTTTTTACCGGTATATAGTTATTTTATACTGTTTTTACTGTGTTTTTAATGCTGTAAAGTGTCCTTGAGTGCTTTGAAAGGCGCTACCAAATAAAATGCATTTTTATTATTATTATTATTAATCATTTAACTGGCGACTGTCTAGTTTTGTTTCTCTAAAACAACTTTTTCTCTGTTATTTTAAACAAACTTTCACTGTCTGACTGAAAATGACCTCAAATAACTCCCTCCCACTGGTCGAACAAACCAATAGGAAGAGCCAGGCATCAGGAGGTCAAGCCCTCTACAAAAGTCCTGACTTCCTGAAACGGTCCAGTGTTGCTGCGAGGAAGTGAGACGTAATATCTTTCTATCTAAAGCTAGATGAACAGAGTCATGAGTCAAAGACTCTTTCATCAGCTGAGGACCTACAGCATGCCGCTATAAGTTCAAACCGAGCGTTAATGCCAAGCTCCAGCCAGATTATTTTTGCTTCATCATCCGGACAGGGTCCGCAGAATAATATAGTGATCTATCTCTATCAGGTAAATAAAACTGTATAAACTACGTCTCATACCAACATTAAGGCAGCTAACAAGTTATACTCAATTTAAAGCGGTAGGTCAACTCAAATGCAAACACGATGCTAACGTTAGCTCGTATTTTTTCTTAGATAAACAACCTGGAATCAATGGCTAATAATGTTAGCTTGGCTCCATACAGCATCCAAGTTAAATATGTCAGTGTTACTGAATGAAGAGTGACAGAACAATTACAGAATATGTTGTGAAAAGGTTGCATCCCCTTTTCAGATGTGGAATAACCAACATTTAGGTGCTAAAATTGTTCATGCTAAGTAATGTGACATGCTTGTTTATATGTTTGCAAGGACAACCATCAACATGAGTACACACCACCTACCATAAACAACTTGTCAAATAAGTTAACCCCACCTTAGATGGATGATGTGTCTGGCAGCAGATCCAGAGAAAGATGAGTGAGCAAGTGAAATGTCATTCATGCACAACTGTCCATTCTGCTATTAAACTCTGAACTCTAAATGCTAGTAATATTCTTTGTGGTCTTTGTGGTCATTTAACTTTTGATATGCACAAACGTAAAACAAATTCAAGTCATGCAAGTTTTTTGAGCTGACTACATATTTTTGGATTTTATACAGTGTTTAGAATTTGAAAGGTTGTTGTTGTTTTGTATTTTTTTTTGGTCACACTTTCACACCTCAATTTTGGAATTGTTTGTTATTATTTTGTTAATCCATCTAAAATAAGTTAACAATAAAGAAACAATAGGTAGAAGACACTAAAAATATATGCTAATACAGTCCTGACAGTTTAGGATGGAGACTGTGCAGGAGTGGGTTACATGCATATACATTGGTTCACATGTCCCCATCTGTGTCATTTGAATTCATGGATGAACTTTGTAAATCGAGTGTGACTTCCATGTTGTCGTATAACAATTTGTGGAGTTTGAATTTAACAATCTCCCGATTTTGAACTGGCACCCTCATTAAAAGAGGGTAGAGCCCTAATAAGAAGTTCTGATCTAGATTCAAGGGTGGGGGTGTGGAGGTAGTGGTTGTCTTCATAAGGTCCAGCACATTCAGCTCAAAGGTGGTTTGTTGTTTGATGGGGATTTTAAACCCCTGTTACCTTAATAAAAACCACACAAAGATAAACAAGAGAACAGTGTTAAATCAGACAAACAACCTTGCAAGGGGGAAGGGCTTTTAATGTCCTTTGAAACTAGTTTGGTCTCAAATACATTGTCCTGCACAATTCCGAATTGTACTGGACATGACAAGCTATTTAAACAAGAAGGAGGTGGAGTTTTGACAGCTCTGACGTCTTACAGATAAAACAAACAAGTCATGGTTCTGATCAAACAAGAACATCTAATCCAAAGATTGTCAAGGCTAGAAGACTGTCTCTTCTGTATCAAGGAGCAAAGCAAACAACATGTTTGTACTATCAAATATAAGTGTTTAAAGGGAACAGAGAATATTTGATATAAGTGAGCTGGGTTATAATTATTGGGTCAGAGTAATTAGTTTTAGATGATAAATATTGAACATCTCCATCATTTCATCCTCTTTATCATATATAAACTGATCATTATCAATCAGGTGAGCGGTGCGGAAAACAACCTCTGAGGCCGAATTTCTAATTAGAGGAAAAAACTCACACCACCGTCCCGTGCCCCCACAGTAACGCCCTAACAGCGCAGGGTCACCTTTTTAGGATGGTTTGAGAGATTATAAAGTTTTGGAGAACTCTGTTTGTCATATTTCATGACTTATTTCAATGTTTGAGAGAAATAAAGTTTTTGAGGAGAATTTTGCAATGAGTATGGTCTCTTTTCATGGTTTATGTCAAAGTTTTTAAAAGGAACAATATATCTAGCATGAATTAGTCTATTTACCCACAAAAACCAAGTTTTTCCAAAGAAATAGAACTTTTGAGAAGAAACATATATATATATATAAAGGAACTAATCTATTTGTGTTAAACAAATAAAAGAAATAAGCTATTTAATTTGTTTTAAAATAAAAAGAACCAATCTAATTTGTTTTAACCAAAGAACCAATCTAATTTGTTTTAACCAAAAAAGAACCAATCTAATTTGTTGTGTCAAACAATTAAATGGAACTTATACACTTTCAAAGATGTGGGAAATAATTCTCAAACACACAACAAAATAGCCCTTTATGGGCACAAAAATAAAATAAGTTTGAAACTTCTTTGATATCAACTATTGCCCAGGAAAGTAAAAACAACCGATTTGAACTCAAAAAATGAAATAGATCAACCATTCTTCTTCACAGCATCCATCTTTTTCTGGTGTGGGAGGGTAAGTTCAGTGTCTTTCCTTTGGGCACAAGTCCACCTCATCCGGGGGGGGGGGATTCTTTGTGTGTGGAATAAGTCCAGTTTTGCATTGTTGGGCAAGCTTTTGTCTGTGAANGTCTTGAACCACTTTGGACATGTCTGCCTGCCTGGGAGGAGTCGACGAGGGACAAGCCCCCAGAAACCATCTTGGCTACAGCAAACTGGTTGGTCCACTTAAGTTGTTTACTTGGTGGGGTAGCTTCAGTTTGCTTTGGACTGCTCTGACTGACGAAGCCCTCTGGAGTGAGGGTGAAACGTTTCTACTAAAAAGAAATTGTCCAGATGAACTGATTGAGAATGAGCGGATGTTTCAGTTTAGTTTTAATGTTGTTTAAGCTACATTTAGCATCAGTGTATTGAAATTGTATCTGCTGTTTTTCAATTTTCAGCTTTAGCGCTTATTTTGCAGTACTGTTTTCCTATATTTTGCAGCTACAGTACATGTATTCTGTGCTTGTATCTAGCTGGTGTTTTGCAACTTTTACTTTTCAACTTTTTGTGCTCTCTGCAAACAAACGTCAGCAGTCATTCAACACTACAGCTGCTAAACAAAGCTGAACTTGTAATAGCGCAGGAATATTGTAAAACATTGGCCTTGTCCTACTCTGCTTCTGCTTCCTAGAATATCTTTACAAAAAGATCTGAAGCTCTCGGCCCTGACCTCTCTACAGATTCTGTTGGAATCCTGGCAAAAACCAATGCAGATATGTTCCTGTTTTTGATTTTGTACATCTAACTTGTTTTTTTGCTAGTTTTTGCTACTTTTTCTTTTGTTTATTGTTTATTGTATTTGTTTCATTGCTGTTCATCATTCTTTGGTTTGTAGCAGGTCCCTTTCCTAAAATGAGCCCTCGAGGCTCAATAAGATTTACCTGACTAAATAAAGGTTGAATGAATTGTGGAAACTTACCAGACAAACCAACCTCCTCACTGATCTTTTTCCAGGCAATGTCCTTCTTATTTCGATCTCTGTAGAAGGGACTGGCCTGATTATAAATGATGGGTTTTGCACTGACTGCCACAATGAGTTTTTCCTCCATTTTTACGTGGTATTTTTTGAATTTTCATCCGTTCTTCAATACGTCACGCAGTGCCCACCTACTTCCGTCCCGTCGTCGTTGCGTGATCACATGGCAGAGTCTCTCCCGATTGGTTGCTGATAATCTGCGAGCAGAAGAAGCAGGACAAACCCTGCTTCTACAGTCGCTGCTCGGCTGCGCGCGTGCGTGACAAGGGACTGCCGGGTGCTGATGCGCTGCTTGAACTGCTGAAGACGCGCTGCGTCACGCCCCGCTGCTCCAAGATGCGCGGCCACATAGACTTTCAATGTAAAGTGGCTGCTTCGGCTGCGCAAGATGCGTTTGGTGAGGATTCAGCATTAGGCTTTGGTTGCCCCTTCGTCTGCCTGGGGCCTTGGGGGGGGCGGATCTCTGATGCTTCACGGTCGCTACTGAATGTTCTATTGGAGGAACCTTATTCACTTATGCATGCTCACAGCCACACACAAATGGATGCAGGGATGTATATGTAGATATCATATGCAGATATATAGATGGATATGTGATATGAATGTATATGTATGTATACTGTATTTATATTTGTAGGTATGGGTATGTTTATTTATGGAAATCTACTGCAAGGTCATGAATATTATTAGTCTTTATGCATGTGTGTTTCGTTGCTGTGTTCTGTCATGTGCTTTGCAGGATTGCGGACGGAGGTTGGGTGTGTTTGCCTTGTGCTCTTTTTGTGGATAATTGTTGTTTTGTTGTCTTTCTTTCTATCTTTCCTTTCTCTCTATTAAAAAAAATTATATCGGTGTGAGAGGATGGCTGTAAGGTGAGAAGGGAGGCCATCTATAAAGGGAAAAAAAAAAAAAAGAGAAACATCCAGGCTGAACCAGAGGATCCCTCATCATCACCTCCTGCCATGTCCTCCTGTACAGTGGAAGAACATGTTTAAGGGCTGCTACAAACAGGTTCATAAAACCATATAGCAGACATCTGTTGAATATAAAAGTTTATATTGTCTGATATTTAACAGGTTTGACTTCAGCTCAACTTTTAATAATAATAATAATAATAATGAATTAAATTTATAATGCACTTTTCATTAACGAAAATCTCAAAGTGCTACAAAGTGCAACAGAAATCAAAGATCAAATAAAAACAAGTGATAAAACCAAGTAAAATCAATGATAGTATCAACTAAGATTAAAGGTAAAATCATGTGGAGGCAGAGTAGGCTCGCTTAAAAAGAAAGGTCTTTAAGCCTTGTTTAAAGACTACCAGTGACTGTGGAGCTCTCATGTAGTCAAGGAGGGGGTTCCATAGGCGGGGGCAGCCACACAGAATGCCCGGTCTCCCATGCAGGGCTGGATTGGGACAAAAAATCAGCCCGGGCATTTTGAGCAGAGTGGCCCACAGTGATGGCATAGTTACATTGAAAAAGTAACTTAGTTAAGTTACTGATTAGTCCTTGGGAAAAGTAACTTAGTTAAGTTACTGATTACTTGATTTGGAAAGTAACTAAGTTAGATTACTAAGTTACTTTATTAGTTACTTTCAGCAGCTGCTAACAAGAACCCTCTGTCACAATACATAAAAAATTTAAATGTTTTAATAAAATAATTACCAATTAAAAATATTCAAAAAACATAATGGTCTTTCTTGACTTTATAAAACATAAATACTTTTGATAAAAAATAAGGTATTTCTTGATTTCAATATCATAAATGAAGGTTGAATGAATAAAGAAATACTTGCTTTATATAAAAAATAGTGTCTTTACTTCACTAAACAAATAATATGTTTACAAAAAAGACTTATAAAATGATTATTTTGAAAATGTTTCAAGTGAACAATACGTTTGTATAGGCCAACTCTTTCAGGGATGAAGATGTTCACATCCTTGATAGAGAGGAACGATGGTTTGAGAGAGGAGTAAAGGAGGCCATCTTTGTGAAAAGAAACTGTCCATCATTAAACAGAGGTGGAGGCCTCCGGGTTCAACTGTCCCCCTCTTACAATGCTGTTGTTGCTAGTATCACTCAGCCCTCTGTGAATAGCAAACAACCATCAGGGTGCTAATGATCCATTGTTAGGCTGATGGTCCTCCTTGCTCATGTGAGCAGCTGGTTTCAGCTGTCATCAACAAACTGGTTGATCCACTGTGAGTCAAGTCAAGTCTATTTTATTTATATAGCACAGTTAAAACAGATAAACTGTTATCAAGGTGCTTCACACACACAACACAAAAGAGGTTTAAAAATGTACAGAACAGTATCACACACCAATGGTAAAAATTATGATATTAACAGCGGTAAAAGTATAATAAAAATGTATAAGAACAATATTAAAATGAAAACACAGTAAAAAAAATATATACACTACGTCAGCTCACACAGTTTGAAATAATAGAGAAAAGATGATTTTTTTAGCAGGGATTTGAACATGTGAAGGGAGGAGGCCTGTCTAATGTTGGGGGGCAGGTTGTTCCAGAGTTTCCACAGTGAGAGGGTGATATTTATAAGACTGAGCTGAATACAGCACCTCAGACTGAGGAAGTCTTTCTGATGAAAGATGAAACGTTTCTACAATTGTTTTGTTTTGTTTTTTGAATGTCCAGAGGCCCAGACATAGTTTTTTTTTAGATTTTTACCTGGATTATTGAGCATGCATCAGGGTCATCAGCACAGACTAGCTCCTTAGCTGCAGGTCACGTGGATTTCCTTGAAGAGGAAGAGAACAGCTGCTAACTTCTGGAAATAACACACAAAGAGGTAAAAAAAGTTAATAAGATTATAATTTTAAATTAAAAAGGTAATACAGGTAACCCCCGACCTACGACCCCATCGACCTGCGAACCACGGGACTTACGAACATATCATATTTAATAAAAATATGAATTAAAAAAAAAAAAAAAAAAAAAAATTTTTTTTTTTGTGTTTAAATGTTCTTAATTTCATGTGTACATCACTTTGTTGCAGCTCTGGTTGTTTTAAAGGCTTTATAAATAATAATTATGATAAAAAAGATCATTTCTGATCATTTTTGAGCAATTTTTGAGCAATTTTGGGAAACAGGAAGTAGGTCTTCAGTTTACACGGTCACAAATTAATGTAGAACACCGGACGCTATTTAAGGTTCAGTCACTGGGGTCTCCGGTCACAAATTAATGTAGAACACCGGACGCCATCTTAGGTTAGCTGCCGAGAGCTGGACGAAGACTGGTGACCAGGATGGCTTCATATGGATTAATTACTAGCTGGAAACGTCTCTGTGAACTTTGTGGATGTCTCAAGTAGCAGCGGATTTATCGCCGATCGTGCCAGGCCGCCGTGCGAACACCTCCGGCCGGCCTGGCTACACCTCCGGCCTGGCTAGCTCCAGAGCTAACACTGGAGCTAACACGGGAGCCGGCCTTTTGAACACTGGTGACCAGGATCGCATCATGTGGATTAATTACTAGCTGGAATAGCTCTGTGGACGTCTCAGGCTGGAGCAGCGGCTGGAGCAGCAGAAGCTGCAGATTGATCGCGCCGCCGCTCCAACACTAGCTCATGGCTTGGCTAGCAGAAGCTAGCCAGCTAGCTAACACAGGCCTGGAGCAGCTGCGGTGGCTTGCCGGCCCCCGCGCTGCTCGGCCCGACAACAATCAACGCATGGCAACCTAAGATGTCGGCTTTGACCATCTCAAAGTAAGAAAATATATTTTTATTTATTCTGTAAATGTGAATAGCAATGTTTAACATTACAGTACACTACTTTACATGCTTAAATGTGTGCGCGCGCTCCGTTAGCATGATAAATAAAGGTTGAATGAATGAATGAATGAATAATTTTTTTTTTTTAAATATAATTTTCACCCCCTACCTACGAACGGATCGAGCTGCGAACGGTTCTTAGGTCCCAAACTCGTACGTAGGTCGGGGGTTCCCTGTACTTATAATGTAGCAGCAGCTATAGTGACATAAAATCTCAGGCTTACCGTACTTGTGTACAGGAGTAGTTTCATTTAGTGTGTGTAGCATATGATTGCTTTGAGCTGAAATATATGACATTTCAACATGAAGCATGTGAACCTTGAATGTACTCTGTATTTGAAATCACCTATTATGTGCTGCTCTTTGAATTTTAATTAAACTAGCTGCAAGATGCTCAAAAATAAGAAGTATTTGACAGCCAAAATACTAACCAATGAAATAAAATCTATTTTATTTAGCATGCATACTGTTTCTGATAATTACGTGAAATAAATTGAAAACCCATTCAAACATTAAATAGTTGCATATAAAATACAAGCGTAAACATTTTACAGTATATATACGTTCATGTTTTTCATTATTATTTTAGTTAAAGTAAAAAAAAAAAATCAGCTGACAAATTATGCAAAAATGCCCCCTGATGAAAAAGAACAATGTGTATAAATGAAACAAGGAATTGTTTTGGCATGGTAAATATTACGTTCCCTTATCAGTCAGTCACTCGGTGCAACATAGATGCTATGGGAAATTGTGCTCCGCACGATTACCTGAAGGAATACAATCACGCCTTTACGGCAGGGGCGTCAGCGTCACGCCAGAGACCCCGCCCTCTGGGTACTTAAGGCGCTGACGCCCGTCCTACTTTCTCTTATTGCCCTTCACCTCGCTTAAACCTGAACTCAAACCTCTTCCTGGGACTTCTCTGTGCTTGCTCCCTACACAGGGCGTACAGAGAATTCTTCCTGTGTACTGCCGGGCTAGCGGAAGCTAGTCCGACACATTTTACCTTAACCCCAAAGTTTTTTCTTCTCCTCTCTTCGCAGACTGCTTCGCTCGACGGCTCTAAACTGCGTCACATCACTACCTCTAATAATTTCGTAGCAGGCTAGCCAGCGAAAGCGACGCAACGGAGGAGACGTCTCAAATAAAAAGAAAAAGGATTTTGAAAGGACTCGCTCGCCTTGTGTTGGACATGCCTCCGGAGAAAGGAAAGCGAAAGACAAGACTTCCAAAAAAGACTGGCATGACGGCAAGCCCGACCTCGCGCGCCTACCCCAGCGGATGCGGTTTTTCCCTCTCGGCGACGGACACACATGAGGCCTGTCTTGTCTGCCTGGGAATGCTACACGCGAACATGGCGCTAGATGCGCCCGAATCATGCCCACACTGCAGCCAGATGATGGAGGCTGTGAGGAGGTACTGGGCGGACTTCGTCGCCAAAGCCATGGGCTATGCTGCGGCGCAAACAGACCCGGACACGACTGAGCTTCTCACTCCTACCCCAGAGCTCGAGAAAACGGCTCTGGAGGACAGCACCCGAGGCGGAATGGGATGACAGCCAAGACGCACTGGCTACCATCGGGGACTTAACAGTCGACTTCGACACTCGAGGCTTGATGAATGAGGAGGAACTCTTGATTTCAGCCTCAGGTGAATTTTCTGCTGATGATGCCGACCCTGAGTACGACGACCAGGGGGAGACCTATCTCACACCCCGGCGCCTGTGCTCCCGCAGACTGACTTTTCGATCCCTGCTCTGTTCGACTTGTGTCGCAGAGCAACTGACGCGCTACAGATCCCATGGCCAGAACTTCCACCCCGTCAACAAGTCACGAGGTTGGCAGGAAATTATTTTTACTCAAAGCAGCAGTCCGCCACGAGGCAAAGGATGCCCATCTTTCCGGATTTCCTCACGGAGCTTGACTCGCACCTGGACCCAACCTAGGGCTCCCATGCTGCTTCCGCTCTCATAGTTCCTCAACGTGGATGGGATGGTTGCAGCGGGCATAGCCAATGTGCCACAAATGGAGGACACACTGGCGTCTCACCTGGCCCCCAGGTTGTCCGGGATGAAACCAACATTTCCTAGCAAAGCCTGTCGAGCCTCGGCTTCTCTGCTCGAGAAATGCTACAGGGCTCAGGGCCTCACGGCGTGCGCAATGAACGTGTCCGCCATGATGCAGGCGTACCTGGCTGAAAAACTGCCGGAGCTCCAGGTAACGATGGACAGACAGGCTGCCGCCGACCTGCTGGAGGACGGAGGCATGCAGGGTAACAGACTTTGTGCTCCGTATGATGGGGACAGCAGCTGTTGCTCAAGACAGAGGCATGGCTGAGGTGGTCATCGCACAACACCATCTGTGGATGACTCTAACTGACCTCCGGGAGGGACAGAAAATTCCTTTTCTGCACCACTCCATAGAGCCGACGGGATTATTCGGAAATGTCCCATCTTTCCGGATTTC
>JBBPBX010006731.1:28524-62376 GCA_038048925.1 Garcialebias charrua
GGAGCAGAACGGTAGGCCATGAGAGCGAGATACGGATCCTTCGACTTTTTAAGGAGAGTCTTGATGGTTCTGACAGCTCTCTCAGCCTCGCCGTTGCTCTGAGGAAAATTTGGGCTGGAGGTTTCATGGCTGAAACCCCATTCTTGTGCAAATCTTCTGAAGGAATCTGAAGCAAACTGTGGCCCGTTATCAGATCGGAGACATTCTGGTATGCCATGCCGTGCAAAGATGGACTTACAGTGTTCGATCACTCCTTCAGATGTTGTGGAGGTAAGTTTTGCAACTTCAAAAAATCTGGAGAAATAATCCACAACAATCAAATATTGTTTTTCCTTAAACTGGAAAAGATCAGCTCCCACCATGGCCCATGGTCTTTGTGGGAATTCAGTGGGCAGTAGTGGCTCTTTGTGTTTTGTTCTCTCCCGACAGCATGTGTCGCAGGTCTCCAACAGCTTAATCAGCTCGCTGCTGAGACCCGGCCACCACACTGAATGTTTGGCCCTTTCTCTGCATTTAGTTATTCCCAAGTGACCCTCATGTAGTTTCAAAAGAATGTCCTTTCTGAGAGAAGCTGGAATCACTATTCTGCTACCATAAAGAAGCAGACCATTTTGAACAGTAAGTTCACCTGAGAATGGCAGATAAGGCTGAACACTTTTCTCAGTAGAGTATTTATCTGGCCACCCTTCTACACAGAACGTTTTCAGCTGTTTGAGTATGCTGTCGTCGTCCTGATGTTTTTGGATTTCTCTCAGTCGTGGTTCCGTGGCAGGTAAAGATGCAACGACTGAGTCAACATACAAGTTGACCTCCTCTTCTTGCAGACCTCCTGACTCGCTGGAGATTGGAGCTCTGGACAAAACGTCAGCTGTAGCAATATTTTTTGGAAACTCCTGCCTCACAGCTTCAACGGAGTCCAAACTAATTTGGTTTATTCTGGCAACCAGTTTTAATGCCATTGCAGCACGTCCACTCAGCAGTGATGTACACAAGTCCTTCACAACATAAATGTCTTCCTTGGTACTACCACTGTTGTTACTGAGAGTTGCTGTAAACTTGCCTTTCACCTTCAAATCGGTGCCTCCCGGTCCCTGTAGGATTTTCTTTGGTTTTTCTAATTTGCCTAATTGATGCTGAGAATACCATGTCTCTGGGACAGCTGTGACATCAGCTCCTGTATCTATTTTAAATACAGTCTTATGTTTGTCCACCAGTATGTCTGTCATCCATGGATTTTCATTAGCTTCTGTAGAAAGTGATCCCAGGAAAGCAACATCCTTGTCTATATTTGTGCTTTCTGTTTCAAATCCAGCATTTACTTCACATATTTTTTTATTTCTGCAGACTTTTGCAAAATGTCCCTTCTTTCCACAATAATTGCAGGCTGCTTCTCTAGCAGGGCATTGCTGCATACTGTGTCCTTTCATGTCACCACATCTTCTGCACTGGACTTTTTATCCTGTGTTGTTTTTGTGACAAAAGGTTTGAACGCGGCCTTCGGTTGTCTGTAGCGCGCGCTCACGTGAACGCGGTCCAACTGCGCCCCCACAATGTCCGGCTTGAAGTTAGCATGAAGCATTTCCTGTTGCTTTTTTACTAGCTCGCTCTGAGGGCTCTGTTTAATGCCTTCTCGAGCGTCAGTTCAGCGTCCATTTGTAGCTGTTCTGATAGTCTTTTATCTCTCAAACCCACGACGAATCTGTCACGCACCATCTCATCATGCAAAGTCCCGTATCCACAGTATTCAGCCAAACAGTGCAGCGCGGTGTGAAAGCCGTCGATGGACTCACCCGTCTCCTGTTGGCGCTGATTGAATTTCGCCCGTTCAAATATAACATTCCTGCGGGCTACGAAGTGAGCATCCAGCCGTCCTCTAACAGTCTCGTACTCACTCGCTTCTTCTGGAGTTAGATGCAGGGAAACCAGTATATCTTCTGCCTCGTCCCCCATGGTGTAGATAAGCGTGTTTACTTGGTTTTCATCCGCTTGTGTCTCCAAACCAGACGCGATACGAAACCTCTCGAAACGCTTTATCCACTTCGTCCAGTCTTCAGCTCTGAACGTGAACTTTTCTGGCGGGGCGACTTGAAACTGGTTCATGATGACGTAGTTTTTAATTCTCTCTCTTCACTTAGTATTTTATACTTTTACACTTCTGACACCATGTTCTGTTCTCCGATATGTGTATATTTAATAAACCCTTGAGGCTACACAGAAGCATGCGTGACACGACTCCGTCTTAACAGGTAACCTTTATTACGGTCCGACCCGCAACACAATACAACACAAAGGTTCCTACCAACAGCCTGATACTACATACAGCACCTGTGTGTACACGGACGCAGACATTTCTACCTCTCTACCTTTCTGTGATTAAGTTTTGTGTTTTAGTTAGTTAGTTTTAGAGCAACTGTCTTTTCTGACTGCGTTGTGGATCTGCAAACATTATAAGTTGCCGGTCAAAGAAGATGACCGCTTGTCCTAAGCCTGGGTCTGCTAAAGGTTTCTTCCTTCTAAAAGGGAGTTTTTCCTTTCCACTGATGCCATTGTGCTTGCTCAGGATGGGAGACCATGGCGAGGCCAAGATTTGACTTGTTTGCTGGATTCATTAGATAGCAAACTTTACTAGTCAAACCGGAATTTTAATAGTAGGAGCTGCTAGCTCCCGCTAGCTTCAACATGAATCTTAGAACCACGTAGCTGCACTTATTGTTCACTTACCTGCTGCCTCTCTCAACTTCCTGTGTCCTTTGGTCTGTTCTGGACTCTCTCTTGTACTCCTTCAAGGTAATGCTCGTTCGAGTAACATCTCTCTGCTTCTTGTATATCTTTTTCGGAGCCGTGGGCCTGCTGCTAGCGGCTAGCTCTGTGCTAGCCTCCACCGGATCGTGGATGTTGACGTATTCCGCTTCGCAGTTGTTTGAACTTAACAACTGCTCCATTCCTCTTTCTATTTCCACCATCAAACAACTGGGACTTCTGCGTAGACCTCGTTACATCCATAGAAGCTCTCGAAGGAAAACCGTTTATTCTCAAGCGAACTCGGATTCGATTAGTGCTACCTGGGCTGAAAGACGTGTCGCACCTCGATGGCGTCATCAGAACGCTGCGTCTGTAGTCCTTTGTAGTCCTCTGCGCACGAAGTGGCGAGGAAAACGTGGAGTGGACTTCAGTCTGCTTAAACCGGTTCAAAAAGCTCCTATTCCAACTGGTATTAAATTAGAACTTTTCAATGTGCAGTCACTTTCCAACAAGTCATGTTTAATTCATGATCACATTCTGGAGAAGAACTTGGACCTCATGTGTCTTACAGAGACGTGGCACCAACCAGAGGTGTTCAGTTCTCTGAATGAGGCGTGTCCCTCTGGATACAGTTATCTGCAGAGAGCCCGCAGCACTGGCCGCGGTGGTGGTCTGGCTGTAATTTATCGCAGTAATTTAAAATTGTCTCATCTGTCTTCTCAGGACTTTTCCTCTTTTGAATGTCTGGCTTTCAGCTTCAAAGCCCCACTCCTGATGAATGTTATATTAATTTATAGACCTCCCAAACCGCATGTTTCATTTAACTCAGAGATGCATGACCTCCTCACTTTTTTCTGCACCTCCCCTGTGAAGACTATTTTTCTTGGCGACTTAAATATCCACGTGGACAATTCTTCTTCACCTCTGGCAACAGATTTTAAGTCTCTTCTGGACTCTCTTAATCTCACTCAACATGTTGACGCCCCTACGCACAGCAGGGGGCATACTCTGGATTTGGTGATTACAGACACTGTACTCATCAATAACTTATCTGTATATGACCTGGGTGTCTCAGATCACAGGGTCATCTCCCTGGAAGTGCCTTCATCTTCGCCTGCTTCAAACCCAAAACGACCCATCCAGTTCCGTGACCTTAAAAACATTTCCCTTGATGTTCTGTCTGCTGATCTTCACACCCTGACCGCTGTCAATCATCCTTCTGCAGATGACTCTGTGGATTACTACAACCAATCTCTTCGGGAGCTCCTGGACCTACACGCCCCCTTGAAGACAAGACTGGTGTCTTTCTCGCGTTCAGCCCCTTGGTACACTGATGAGCTGCGCAAGATGAAGGCAACTGGCCGTGCTATTGAGAGACGTGTAAAATCATCTGGTCTCTCTGTGCATAAGCAGGCATATAAAGAACATCAGAAAGCGTACGCCTATTCTCTTAAAGAAGCACGCTCCAAATATTATTCTAACATCATCAACACCTGCCCTGGAAACTCTAAACAGCTCTTCTCCACAATCACTCGTCTGCTTAATCCCATTAAGCAAACTCTTGAGGACTCTGCTCAAAAATGCGACCTGTTTCTTTCATCTTTTAAAACCAAAGTTGACACTATCAGATCTCAGCTCCACAACCTCCCCGTTCTCAGTGTGCCACCCACCCGTCTGCATTCTGGGACCCTAAACAGCTTTGACGAAGTTGTTCAGAGTGAGGTGGAGGCCATCATCAAGAAAATGAAGCCTTCATCCTGCGCCCTGGATCCTTTCCCCTCGTCTCTCATAAAAACCAATCATTCTGCAATAGGCCCACTTATCACTCAAATAATAAATCAGTCTCTACAATCTGGTCATGTTCCACTGCCTCTAAAAACCGCCATCATTAGGCCTCTTCTGAAAAAATCTAATTTGGATCCCGACATTTTTTCTAATTACCGCCCAATTTCACACCTCCCTTTTCTGTCTAAAGTGCTGGAAAAAGCTGTTGCTGCTCAGCTGCAGGACCAC
The DNA here is from genome assembly GCA_038048925.1 of Garcialebias charrua. Classification (NCBI taxonomy): domain Eukaryota; kingdom Metazoa; phylum Chordata; class Actinopteri; order Cyprinodontiformes; family Rivulidae; genus Garcialebias; species Garcialebias charrua. The sequence goes on from JBBPBX010006731.1 coordinate 33,280, forward strand.
CTACAACAACACTCCCTGTATGAGAAGTTCCAGTCTGGATTCAGGGCAGCTCACAGTACAGAGACTGCATTGCTGAGAGTTACCAATGATGTCCTCTTGGCTGCTGACACTGGCTCTCCCTCCATCCTTGTCCTCCTTGACCTCACTGCAGCCTTCGACACTGTGGACCATAGTATCCTCCTCCACCGTCTTCATGTGGAGGTCGGTCTCTGCGACACCGTCCTGGACTGGTTCAAATCTTTCCTCTCCAATAGGCTGGAATGTGTTAGTCTTGGCAACGCCACGTCCCAGACAGTCTGTGTCTCCTGTGGTGTCCCTCAGGGGTCGGTTCTGGGGCCCCTGCTGTTTTCCCTTTACATGCTGCCTTTAGGTCAAATTATTAATCAGTTCAACATTTCTTTTCACTGTTATGCCGACGATACACAGCTTTACATCAGGACTGGAGCATCCTCATCTTCCACCTTGTCATCTCCATCTTCACTCACTGCCCTCTCTGCCTGCCTGGAGGCAATTAGGGCATGGATGAATCAGAACTTTCTTCAATTAAACTGCTCCAAGACTGAGGCCATACTGATTGGCACCCCTCACCAGGTACAAACATCTCCTATAACAACACTTTCCTTTTCTGGACAAGACATCCCCCTCTCCACCTCTGTTACTAATCTTGGAATAAAAATGGACTCCAATCTTACATTTGAAAATCACATTAAGCATCTGTTTAAAACTTGCTTCTTCCATCTTCGAAACATCTCCAGACTTCGCCCATCCCTAACTTTTTCCGATGCTGAGAAGCTCGTCCATGCTTTTGTCTCCTCCAGGCTCGACTACTGCAACTCCCTGTTTATTGGAATCCCTGGCAAAAACCTTCAGAAACTTCAATATATTCAAAACAGTGCAGCAAGGATCTTGTTGAGAGTTCGTAAATTTGAACATATTACGCCCATTCTCCATAACCTTCATTGGCTTCCTGTCGCCTACAGAATTCAGTACAAAACTGCTCTCATTACACATCAATGCTTACACGGAACTTCACCAGATTATCTGAAGGATATTCTTATTCCATACTCATCCACCCGTTCGCTGCGGTCACAGAACAGCAATCTCCTTCACATTCCGAGAACCAAATTAAGGACCATGGCTGCCCCCCGCCTGTGGAACTCTCTTCCTGACTGTCTGAGAGCCCCACAGTCTGTGGTTGACTTTAAGAGCGGCTTGAAGACCTTTCTTTTCAACCGAGCATACTCTACCTCCTCATGATTCTACTTTTGATCTTAGCTGATACTGTTATTGATTTTAATTGTTTTATTATTTGTTTTATTGACATTTAATTCTGTTGCACCTTGTAGCACTTTGAGATTTTCATTAATGAAAAGTGCGTTATAAATTGAATTCATTATTATTATTATTATTATAACCCCCTACCGTTAAGGTGTGATCTTTCAATTTACATGTATGTGTTACAAACCCCCTTCTGTTAAGCTGTGATGTGTTGTTTGGTCAATTTAAATAGAATGGGCATGTTATCTCAGGTATGTTGTGGGGTTATTTCAGTTTCCAATTTCATAGGTTGGTGCGTGGCATGTCAGCCTGTATAAAACTTCTCGGCCTCACAGCTTCCATTCATTCAGAATTGAAAAAGACTTCTGGACAGAAGTCGAAACGTTTTCTGCAAACAAATAAAGTCCAGTTGATCCTGTATTGAATGCCCTTTTTTATATTAATTGACAGGAAACGTTAACTTATGTTGGTCTACCAGGGATAGACCATTTAATTAACCAATCATCAAATTACAATCAAAACATATTTACATGATTGATCGATCAGTTTCTCATAACTAACTTTTCAGCAGATTTAAACATATGAACAACAGAACACAAGTTAATGGGTCTTATATTAACTTATTTCTGCGGCACAACTTACAGTTTTACTTTTAGAAATAAAAATAAGAGGAGAAAGTTTAGGAGGAATAAAATGGATGAGAGGAGTTAGAGTGGTGTGTTTTAACCAGGAAACGGCACATCCTCCGGTCCGGTGTCGGCTAGACTCCGTACCACGATGAACAACGACTTTTACCTTTGTGAAGATTTCTTGTCTCAACTCCGGTAAACTAGTCCAGCCTTACGTGCATGTCCTACTACGGTTTTACAGGCGACCAGTGTGTCCATCTTGCAGTGGTTCCAATGAGATCCGCGTCAACCTCACGAAGTGATGGCGCAGGTCCTGGTTTGGCTTTTCAGAATAAAAGTGTTCATGGATGACAATAATAATAATAATAATTAATTCAATTTATAACGCACTTTTCATTACTGAAAATCTCAAAGTGCTACACATATATTGAATGCTACACACATTCATAAACCGGTGGCGGCAGACTACCATGCAAGGTGCTTTCCAGTCCTACCGGGAGCAACTCAGGGTTAAGTGTCTTGCCCAAGGACACAACGACACATGGTGCGGGTCCCGGGAGTCGAACCGCCAACTTTCCGATCGGGAGACGACTGCCATTACCACTACACCGCGGCCGCCCCGTGACAACACATTGTATTCTGAGCTTAGAAGCTTAAAATCGGTTCCACAGTGAGTTTGTTGTTAAATCTTTCTGAAGACACGGGCCCTTGACTCATGGTCGGACGTATCAGCTTCAAACAGAGCAAGTTCATAGTTGACTCACTCCAGACTCCATTTTGCTCCGTTTCACTCTGACGAGCCTACAGGAAGTGTTTCTTAAGAATGTATTTGAAATGTATATAAGATGTAAGATGAATATAATAAGATGAATAATATAAGATGAAATGTATATAAATGTATATAAGAATGTATGTAGTATGACCAGCAGTTACGTTCAGCTCGCTCGTTGGTTTGTTTTACCAAATGAGAGAGAGGGAACGTGTGAGGACCACTCAGGATAGGAGAGAATAATAGTACGTCAGAAGACGCAGGTGTGAACAACACATGCAATCTGTTTTGAGAACAGATGGGATTTGTTGATGGGCACCTGTGGAGGAAGTGGACGCGGGCACACCTTGGCTGCCGCTGCTCCTCGCACTTTTTGCTTTTTGAAGCCTTTTTTATTACTTTCTGCTGTTTTTTTCACCGAGCCTTGTTGGACATTTCTACCTTTCTCGACTGCAGAGTGCGACAGGCGTAAGCCTGTGTACAGCACCTGTACAAGCTGACGCGGACATTTCTACCTTTCTTTGAACCTTTCTACCTTTCTTGAACGCAGAGTGCGGCAGGCGCAAGCCTGTGTACAGCACCTGTGTGAACGGACGCGGACATTTCTACCTTTCTTTGAACATTTCTACCTTTCTGTGATTAAGTTTTGTGTTTTAGTTAGTTAGTTTTAGAGCAACTGTCTTTTCTGACTGCGTTGTGGATCTGCAAACATTATAAGTTGCCGGTCAAAGCAGATGACCGCTTGTCCTGAGCCTGGTTCTGCTAAAGGTTTCTTCCTTCTAAAAGGGAGTTTTTCCTTTCCACTGATGCCATTGTGCTTGCTCAGGATGGGAGATCGTGGCGAAGCCAAGATTTGACTTGTTTGCTGGAGTCATTAGATAGAAAACTTTACTAGTCTAACCGGAATTTTAATAGTAGGAGCTGCTAGCTCGCGCTAGCTTCAACACGAATTTAGCTTCAAGAACCACGTAGCTGCACTTATTGTTCGCTTACCTGCTGCCTCTCTCAACTTCCTGTGTCCTCTGGACTGTTCTGGACTCTCTCCTGTACTCCTTCAAGGTAATGCTCGTTCGAGTTTCATCTCTCTGCTTCTTGTATATCTTTCTCGGAGCCGTGGGCCTGCTGCTAGCGGCTAGCTCTGTGCTAGCCCCCACCGGCTCGTGGATGTTGACGTATTCCGCTTCGCAGTTGTTTGAACTTAACAACTGCTCCATTCCTCTTTCTATTTCCACCATCAAACAACTGGGACTTCTGCGTAGACCTCGTTACATCCATAGAAGCTCTCGAAGGAAAACCGTTTATTCTCAAGCGAACTCGGATTCGATTAGTGCTGTCTGGGCTGAAAGACGTGTCGCACCTCCACGACGTCATCAGAACGCTGCGTCTGTAGTCCCTTGTAGTCCACAGCTCACAAAGTGGCAAGGAAAACGTGGAGTGGACTTCAGTCTGCTGAAACCGGTTCAAAAGGCTTCAACACCAACTGGTATTAAATTAGAACTTTTCAATGTGCAGTCACTATCCAACAAGTCATGTTTAATTCATGATCACATTCTGGAGAAGAACTTGGACCTCATGTGTCTTACAGAGACGTGGCACCAACCAAATGTGTTCAGTTCTCTGAATGAGGCGTGTCCTTCTGGATACAGTTATCTGCAGAGAGCCCGCAGCACTGGCCGCGGTGGTGGTCTGGCTGTAATCTACCGCAGTAATTTAAAATTGTCTCATCTGTCTTCTCAGGACTTTTCCTCTTTTGAATGTCTGGCTTTCAGCTTCAAAGCCCCACTCCTGATGAATGTTATATTAATTTATAGACCTCCCAAACCACATGTTTCATTTAACTCAGAGATGCATGACCTCCTCACTTTTTTCTGCACCTCCCCTGTGAAGACTATTTTTCTTGGCGACTTAAATATCCACGTGGACAATTCTTCTTCACCTCTGGCAACAGATTTTAAGTCTCTTCTGGACTCTCTTAATCTCACTCAACATGTTGACGCCCCTACGCACAGCAGGGGGCATACTCTGGATTTGGTGATTACAGACACTGTACTCATCAATAACTTATCTGTATATGACCTGGGTGTCTCAGATCACAGGGTCATCTCCCTGGAAGTGCCTTCCTCTTCGCCTGCTTCAAACCCAAAACGACCCATCCAGTTCCGTGACCTTAAAAACATTTCCCTTGATGTTCTGTCTGCCGATCTTCACACCCTGACCGCTGTCAATCATTCTTCTGCAGATGACTCTGTGGATTACTACAACCAATCTCTTCGGGAGCTCCTGGACCTACACGCCCCCTTAAAGACAAGACTGGTGTCTTTCTCGCGCTCAGCCCCTTGGTACACTGATGAGCTGCGCAAGATGAAGGCAACTGGCCGTGCTATTGAGAGACGTGTAAAATCATCTGGTCTGTCTGTGCATAAGCAGGCATATAAAGAACATCAGAAAGCATACGCCTATTCTCTTAAAGAAGCACGCTCCAAATATTATTCTAACATCATCAACACCTGCCCTGGAAACTCTAAACAGCTCTTCTCCACAATCACTCGTCTGCTTAATCCCATTAAGCAAACTCTTGAGGACTCTGCTCAAAAATGCGACCTGTTTCTTTCATCTTTTAAAACCAAAGTTGACAATATCAGATCTCAGCTCCACAACCTCCCCGTTCTCCGTGTGCCACCCACCCGTCTGCATTCTGGGACCCTAAACAGCTTTGACGAAGTTGTTCAGAGTGAGGTGGAGGCCATCATCAAGAAAATGAAGCCTTCATCCTGCGCCCTGGATCCTTTCCCCTCGTCTCTCATAAAAACCAATCATTCGGCAATAGGCCCACTTATCACTCAAATAATAAATCAGTCTCTACAATCTGGTCATGTTCCACTGCCTCTAAAAACCGCCATCATTAGGCCTCTTCTGAAAAAATCTAATTTGGATCCCGACATTTTTTCTAATTACCGCCCAATTTCACACCTCCCTTTTCTGTCTAAAGTGCTGGAAAAAGCTGTTGCTGCTCAGCTGCAGGATCACCTACAACAACACTCCCTGTATGAGAAGTTCCAGTCTGGATTCAGGGCAGCTCACAGTACAGAGACTGCATTGCTGAGGGTTACCAATGATGTCCTCTTGGCTGCTGACACTGGCTCTCCCTCCATCCTTGTCCTCCTTGACCTCACTGCAGCCTTCGACACTGTGGACCATAGTATCCTCCTCCACCGTCTTCATGTGGAGGTCGGTCTCTGCGACACAGTCCTGGACTGGTTCAAATCTTTCCTCTCCAATAGGCTGGAATGTGTTAGTCTTGGCAACGCCACGTCCCAGACAGTTTGTGTCTCCTGTGGTGTCCCTCAGGGGTCGGTTCTGGGGCCCCTGCTGTTTTCCCTTTACATGCTGCCTTTAGGTCAAATTATTAATCAGTTCAACATTTCTTTTCACTGTTATGCCGACGATACACAGCTTTACATCAGGACTGGAGCATCCTCATCTTCCACCTTGTCATCTCCATCTTCACTCACTGCCCTCTCTGCCTGCCTGGAGGCAATTAGGGCATGGATGAATCAGAACTTTCTTCAATTAAACTGCTCCAAGACTGAGGCCATACTGATTGGCACCCCTCACCAGGTACAAACATCTCCTATAACAACACTTTCCTTTTCTGGACAAGACATCCCCCTCTCCACCTCTGTTACTAATCTTGGAATAAAAATGGACTCCAATCTTACATTTGAAAATCACATTAAGCATCTGTTTAAAACTTGCTTCTTCCATCTTCGAAACATCTCCAGACTTCGCCCATCCCTAACTTTTTCCGATGCTGAGAAGCTCGTCCATGCTTTTGTCTCCTCCAGGCTCGACTACTGCAACTCCCTGTTTATTGGAATCCCTGGCAAAAACCTTCAGAAACTTCAATATATTCAAAACAGTGCAGCAAGGATCTTGTTGAGAGTTCGTAAATTTGAACATATTACGCCCATTCTCCATAACCTTCATTGGCTTCCTGTCGCCTACAGAATTCAGTACAAAACTGCTCTCATTACACATCAATGCTTACACGGAACTTCACCAGATTATCTGAAGGATATTCTTATTCCATACTCATCCACCCGCTCGCTGCGGTCACAGAACAGCAATCTCCTTCACATTCCGAGAACCAAATTAAGGACCATGGGAGACCGGGCTTTCAGTGTGGCTGCCCCCCGTCTGTGGAACTCTCTTCCTGACTGTCTAAGAGCCCCACAGTCTGTGGTTGACTTTAAGAGCGGCTTGAAGACCTTCCTTTTCGACCAAGCATACTCTGCCTCCTCATGATTCTACTTTTGATCTTGGCTGATATTGTTATTGGTTTTAATTGTTTTATTATTTGTTTTATTGACATTTAATTCTGTTGCTCCTTGTAGCACTTTGAGATTTTCATTAATGAAAAGTGCGTTATAAATTGAATTCATTATTATTATTATTATTATTGTTTTCAGAGAAAGGAGACAGAATGACAAGTTTAGTCTACGACTTTTCCCTCTGTCCTTAAACGTTGCAAACAAATACGAACGGATTGTTCATCAACTTTAGACATAGTTCTTCTGCATAGAGCATACATTTTAAAACAAAGTCTGGAAGATCATTCTGACATGTTCTAGCTTTGGCATATTTAAAATACACCAGCTTAGTAAAATCATACACATACTAAGAATATACTGTTCATATGCATAACAGGTGATGCTTTGATTCCTCATATGAAGAAGAGACTGATATTCTAACAGCATAAACCACGATCAATACAGTGTATTGAAGTTATTGTGTTGATTAATTCTGAATTAACACAAATTAAAGAAAGTCTCTTCTGATTTGTGTCTCTTAATTCCAAATAAATGTAACAAAATAGTGTCCACTTGTCTCCTTGAGGGCTTCAAGAAAAGTGTAACACTAAGAGTTTCAGAGAGATGTGAAAAGGTGTAAAACCAAAAAAATCAGAGATGAGGTGTTCCACTACAGTCTTTTAGGGTTTGTCTCTGCCAGATGTGCACATTTGTCTTTCTAAAATGTCTCAGTGTGGGTGGAGCAGCAGTTTTGATCGTTTTCAGATTAATTCAGTTCTTGTCTCGTCATTCCAACTTAAATATTACTTCATATGCACCACACTGTTGTAGCTCTGACTGGATGTTTGAGCCTCAAACAGGTTTTCTGTCCAGTAAATAGCTCCCTCCATCTTCATCTCTGTCCATCTTTCCTGTTCCTGCTTTAAAAAAATAACACCCCCCACAGCATGATGCTTCCACCGCCATGTTTCACAGTGGAAGTGTTAGTTTTCCACCTTATCCACCTTATTCTTGAAGCCTCTGCTGTAGAAACGAATGTGCATTTTACTTCCTGTCCGACACCGGAAGTGCCTGTATTCCATAGGCGGAGTATGGATCGCGGGTGTTTTTGAAAGTTATTTTCATTCATTTTATCGGAGCAAACACAGCTTTTGTTTAAACGGAACGTTTACTGAAATGTCCTACCGGGGTTCAGGTACCTGCTGTGCTGTTCGCGGCTGCACCAACAACCGGACCAAGCTAAATCTTTGGCTAAAACAACAGTGTTTTCAACACAGACCCAAAACAAAGAACCCGCATCCTACTCTATGGCTGGGCTACGATAAACAACCGGAGAAGAAACGTCGGTTCCTCAGAAGGATTGAAAACAGTGTGATGAGAATGTCAGGTATGATGCATTAATAAGGAAAATCTTACTATTAATTTATCCCGCATCGGTGATGCGGGACTTTCAGACATTGGCTGGGCTCTATGTCTGCTTTAAGATAAATAAGATCGTGTCCCTCCTCTTTTAACAAAACAACACCGACCTTATTGCTGTGTAAATACTGATATGCCTCTGCGCTTTTCAGATTTTTCATCGCTTCACCGTCAGAAGCAGCCGACTCAATGAAGTAGTTAAAGATACAACTGTACGTAATCTGCGGCCACTTTTTCATATCGTCCACCCATCCTTCGTCCGCAGCAGGGAGCGGTATGGTTATACTGTCCTTTCTTAGCTCTGTCAAGTGGTGTTCCCACATTTTTAATGAACTAAAACAACAAAGTTTGGACTGTATTCAACTGTATTACTCGCATGTAAACAAACAGTGTTTCCGGTCAACTGGAAGTCGGGTGCACATTTCGCGCAAAGCGTCATGGGGCGTAGGAATAAGGTGGATAAAGAAATATATGTATGCATTTTAGCTAAATGTTCTGAGCAGAGCAGGTATCTTCCACAGGTCTGCTGCATGGTTTGTGACAAACTGCAAACAGGACTTCCTTCCTGCCACTCTTCCATAAGTCAAAGTCAAAGTCAACTTTATTGTCAGAACTGCAATATGTACAGGACATACACAGGACCGAAATTGCGTTTCTCTCAGTCCCTCGGTGCAACAGTAACCATCTAAACACTAAACACTAAAACATTTAATAAACATAAGCATAAAATAGTAAAAAAGTGTAACACTGTCCTGAGTTTTTTCATAATAGTATAAAAGTATGAAAATTTACACCAACACTGAAACACCAAACACCCCTAAAACACCAAACACCCAATGAACATAAGCATAAAATGAAATAATAAAAGTGTAATACTGTCCTGAGTTTTTGCATAGTAGTATAAAAAGTATAAAACGTATATCTATAAAATAAACTGAAGTTTCTAGCATTGACATTTGCAAAGAGTGGCACAGCAGCATATAAGTTAATGTACACAGTATATGTATGAGGTAGTTGATGTTGGTATATAGGCAAAGTGGCATATGAAGTAAGGCACATAAGGCACATTTGGCATCCTTATTCCTTATTCTTATTCTTATTTATTATTTAAAGACCAGGCGCATGAAGCACAACTAATAACTGTCCTGTGGACAGATCGTCCCACCTGAGCTGTGGATCTCTGCAGCTGTTCCTCCATTCCTTTCCTGGCCTGTCAGTTAAGGTGGACGGCCATAAATACGTTTTCCAATTATTTTGGATTGAACAAGGATCAGTGGAATCTTTAATAAGCCAACCCTACTTTAATCTTCTCAACAACTTTATCTCTGTCCAAACATCTGATCTTTACCAGATTCTAAATGTGTTCATATCTAACCCTGAATATATGAAAAACAAAGTCAAAATGAAAAATCGTCACCCACCCTTTTGGTTTCCACCTGATTTACAACGTTCAGAATCAGCAGGAGCTTCTGATCAAATGTTCTTCTTATCTGGGTGTCTTTTAAATCAGTTTCCTGTGAACGCTAGCCTGGTTAAAACCAGACCCTTGTACTTCACTTCGTTTTGTACTAGGGTCTGGGACTTGTCCCATAGAGAACGATTTCTCCGGCAGATTTTTGAATGGACCAATCAGAGAACAGAAGGCGGAGTTTTGTTAGTTTAGCCTGGCGAGGCCAGGCTATTCAGATAAATAGCTCAGAAACCACTCGGTGGATATTTTTTCTGCCACCAGTGTGTAATTATATGGCTCTAATTTACTGACTGTTGGCCTAGATGAAACATTTGAGATAAAATTCGATTTTTTATCATTTATTTTCGTAGCGCACCCGAGGCTGTTTGGAAAATGTCAAACCGAAACTATTTAAATCCAGCAGATTTGACCATTTTGTGAATTGATTTAGGAACTGTTAAGCTCAGGAACACTTCTGATATAACGTCAGCTAAGAAATATATTTTTTATCAGCAGAGAAATAATAGTTTTTTACCTTGTTTTATTGAAAATTCCTTCGTGGCGGCAGCCATTTTGAATGACGACGTCAGTCGACGTCGTTCAAAACTCCGCCTTCTGCTCTCTGATTGGTCCGGTCAAAAATCTACCGGAGATATCCTTGTCTATGGGAGAAATCCCAGACCCTAGTACAAAGCGAAGTGAAGTACAAGGGTCTGGTTTTAACCAGGCTATGTGAACGCACAAGTGTGTCCCCTTCTTGCTCTGGAGCATGGTGTGTGTTAACACAATGCCAAGAAGGACCCACTCACCCAGCACACACACTCTTTGCCCCACTCCCCTCAGGACGGAGGTTGAGGAGCATTAAATGTAGAACCACTAGACTGAGGAACAGCTTCTACCCTGAGGCTGTTAGACTCATGAATAAATAAAAAATAATAAGAATAATCACTGCAAAATATCACATCATGCTGATGCTGATCTGTTTTCTTGTTGCTGTGTTCATCTGTGACCATCTGTTCATACAGACTCATGTTCCTGCTGCTGTTTGTAATGATGTTTTTCTATTACTCGGGCTTAGTGTATTACTAGTTTATGTTTTTTTTCTTAGTTAATCCTATAGATGTTATTACTGTTTTTCTCTCACATTTTGTTGTTGGATGTAACTGGGACCCTGTGTACATAATCTTATTTCATCACATGTACTACATGCGGTGCAAATGACAATAAAGATTCTCTGACTCTGAAAGACATCAGCAATGACCCCAGAGAAGCAACGGATTCAGCTCAAAATTCTGAGGAGGGTGAAAGGCACCATTTAAGATGATTGACTTGATTTTCCAGCAAAATCACACCAAGGTCAGACTGTGCAATGCTCTGAGCAAATGTATAAAATATCCAAGAGCTTAACTCTGACTCGGTTAGAGGTCAAAGACTGGAAAATGACTGAACAACTTGTTACAGGAGGAAACGTCTCTGGCAGCAAGGTTACTGAAAAATAAACCACGAGACCAAAGTTAAGACGTTTACCCATAATGCACAGCAACATGTTAGAGAAAACCACCAAGATTCCTCCACAAACATAAAACAGCTACAGGTAGTCCTCGACTTACGACAGCCTCAACTTACAATGTTTCGGGGTTATGTCACGCATCTCATTAAAAAAAATTTTAATCTTATTTCATGTGTTTAAATGTTCTTGATTTTATGTGTACAGCACTTTGTTGCAGCTGTGGTTGTTTTAAATGGCTTTATAAATAAAGTATTGTTGTTATTATTATTATATTATTATTATTTTGAAGCCGATTTACGCAGTTTCCTGCAGTTTTCGGTTAGCTTCAGGTAGCTCCGGCTTCGACAGCCGGCTTTGGACGGACTGTGTGTCCGATCTGAGGTTGCTGCGCTCGGATACATGAGCTGGAAACGCTCGGAGAACTCTGTGGATGTATCAGGCCTGGAGCAGAAGCCGCAGATCGCTCCGCCGCATCCCACCACGCTGGCCGACACCACCAGCTCACTGCGGGATCCGGTGACCATCCCGCCACTACTGTCCCTGCCATCAGCCGGCCCCACTGGGGACACGGAGCTGACGGGCGGTGGAGAGGCCTGCTGCGGCCGGGAGCTCGCCTCGATGCTCCACCTGGCAGCCTCAGATGTTGGAGGGACAATGAGCTAACATGCTAACATGCGGAGAAACGGCTTCACCAGCTCCCAGTAAGTTATTAACTTTTTTTCCCCTTCATTATGGCTCCAAATGTATGGCGCTAACAGGCCTTACTGTAAACAGTTTGGACCGCGTGAAGCTGCAGGAAGCTGCAGAGCTCGGAGATGCAACGAGCTAACATGCTAACAGACGGAGGAAGAATGTACCAGCTACCAGTAAGAAATTAACTCGTTTTTCCTTCATTATACCATACCATACCATACCATTTTATTTATAAAGCACTTTAAACAGGAACAAGTCCACACCAAAGTGCTGGACAAACAAACACGCAACAGGCAACACAGACAATGAAGTACAACACGAAAAACATAAAAACATTGCAGATCATAAATCAAACGATCCAATACAAATCAGCTGGCATTGAAAGCAATGGAGTAGTAGTGAGTTTTTAACCGGGATTTGAAAACCGAGAGGGAGGGGGCCTGTTTGATGAGCAGCGGTAACTCGTTCCAGAGTCTTGGGCCTGCTACAGAGAACGCCCTGTCACCCCTGCGCTTAAGGCGAGTTTCTGGAACTATTAAGAGTACCTGATCCTCTGACCTCAAAGCACGTGGAGGGACATATGGGTGTATCAGATCCGAGAGATAGGCGGGGGCGAGACTGTTCAGCGATTTGTAGACATACATGAGAATTATGGCTCCAAATGTACTGTATGTGTTTTTTTTATAATTATGTAAGGTACTGTGTTAGGATAGGGGAAGTGCTTGGTAACTGCACAGTACCGTACATGTACGTGTATAGGTGGCGGCCAGTGTGTGTGTGTGTATTTCGACTTACGACGATTTTTGTGTTACGAACGGGCGTAGGAACGGAACTCTGCCGTAAGTTGAGGACTACCTGTACTTTGTTGGATCAAAATGACATGATGATGGATTCAGTAGTTGAAGACAGATGATCATAATAAAGACCACGTCATCTTCATGATGATGAGAACTTCAGAACTGGTCTGTTTCCATTCTCTGTGTTCCTCTGAGTGTTTCCAGCTCATCATCACACTGAGCTTCATCACACTGAGCTTCATCACACTCCACTCCGTTTGGTTACAAAGGTGTTTGAAGATGTTTGTTTTTATATAAACTTTCAAAAAGAAGTGAATAAAAGAACTCTGCTAGACAAATAAAGATGTTGTAAAGTGTGTGAGGAACATGTGTGAAAAAGTGTTGAGTGTGATTTGTGTGACTGCTGCTCCATCTCTGACACAATGCTCCACAACTAATGTCTGTTTGTAACTGTATTCATGGTTAGGTTGTCCCTCTGCTCACACACACGCCTCCACTGGCTGCCATCACTGAGACGACCTCCTCGACCCCCCACTCACCATCACCACAGGCCCCTCCCACCGTGACACTATGGCCTTGTCTTCACGCCTAAAACTGTGGGAGCAGAAGGGAGGTGCACAGATGCTGCATGCTGTGTTCACTTTAATATAGATCTATGACTGTGTGTGTGTGTGTGTGTTGTGGTACAGTGCACAGCACAGATAACATGTGTGTGTCTGTTCTAACCCTGAGTCACTGCGGCATGTCACTGTGATGACTCAGCTCACATGTTGAAGCTTTTTCAAACTGCTCTCCAGACGAGCAGCAGCTGCTGCTCTGAGGCTTGTGACGCATGCAAGCAGGAGTTTACACATGCGTGAAATTCAGTTTATTTATACAGCACCAGTTCACAACTAGGTTGTCTCAGGACACTTTACAGGGACATTCACTTACATAAGACAATTAGTTTTTTTTTTTTTTTTTTATTCCGGCTGCTCCCTTCTTCAGGGGTCACCACAGCGAACTAAGTCGCATGAAGACTTGGCACTTGTTTTTTACTCTGGATGTTCTTCATGACACAACCACCGACCACCGAGCTACCACAGCCCTCTGTGTGGAGCAGAGAGCTGCATCTAGGACGCCGGGGGGAGCAGATGGTGTGGGGGTTGCTCAAGGGCCCAGAGTGAGACAAATGAGGGTAGAGGCAGGTGTGGGTGCTTCACCTACCCTACCCACATTTTTGATGTTGTCGGTACCGGGGCTTGAACCAGCGATCTTCCGATCATAGGCCCACCTTCTCTAACCTCTGCGCCACCACTTCCCTTAGGAGAGAGGGGGGGGGCAGTTAGTAAAGTTCTCTATGTAAGGAAGCAGCAGACAAGTTGAATCTTCACTTCATCACAGTCTCCCATCCTGAGCAAGCTGCAGTGGAAAAGAAAAACTCCATTTTAACAAGAAGAAACCTCCAGTAGAACCAGTATCAGGACAAGCGGCCATCTGCTTCAACCGGCTGGGTTGAGAGGACAGAAAGGAGAGACAAACAAGCACAGAATGGTCGGTCCAGATAGAGGTCCAGGTGAACCTGAAAGACAAAAACACAAGTTAGGATAGAAAAAATAATTACAAATACAAAACAGGTTGAGCAGAGTAAGTAAAGACAGTAGCAGAGTGAAAGAAGATGTGGTCAGATGTCTCCAGTAGTCTAAGATTATAGCAGCATAACAAGCCACCCTAACTATAGGATTTATCAAAAAGGAAAGTCTTCAAACTGGACAATGTGTCAGCCTCATGGACACAAACTGGAAGTTGGTTCCACAAGAGAGGAGCCTGACAACTGAAAGATCATCCTCACATTCTGCTGCTGGAAACTCTAGAACCACAAGTAAACCTGCAGTCTGAGAGTGAAGTGTTCTGTTGGAAAACATGGAACAACAAGATCTGTAATATAAGATGGAGCTAGGTTGTTGAGAGCTTTGTAGGTTAGAAGTAAGATTTTGAATTAAATTCTGGACTTGACATGGAGCCAGATCCACATCTCAACAGTTTTAAAATAAAGAATTACCTGTAGCTTTTTTCCCAAATGTTCGCCGACTTTCATGCAAGAGTTTTATCTGTTTTGTGCAAACCTTGTAAATGTTGGGTACAATCTTGTTGCAAGAAGTGAGTGGAGATGATTTCTGTTCACCACCAGATTCAGCTCAGTATTTAAATCTGACAAACATCCATTCATGGGGTGGCAAAGGTTGAGTAGCTGCGGCGGCCATCTTGAATTGGGTTGCCTCCAAATCTGAAAGAGTTGCAGATGTTTGTGCTGGGAGTCACTCTCAGCTACTACCACAACAAGTTTTAGGTCAACATCTGTAACACAGAGTTATTAGGTTGCTTAACTGTGTTGGCCATTTTGAACAGAGTCACCTCCAGATGTTAATGGTGCATTCACTGTCTGGGGGTTTCATTACATTCTGTCCATTGGTTCATTAGATATTTTGCTAACAGACAGACAGTATTGTTCTCATAAGTTAACAGAAACATTTTACCATCAGATTTTGCACAATCAATAGAGCTTGGAGTATGTTTAGGGATGATCTCAGCTACTACCACACCACGTCAATATTTGGTAAATTGACAAAGTTACATCTTTTTTTTTTCAACAATTGGCTACAGCAGCCTTGTTGAACAGATCTAACCCCAAAAGTTAATAATTTGTAGAAGTTTTTTTATATATATAATTTCTTTCTTCAAGTTTTATTAGGATCTATCAAGTGGTTCATAAGATCATTTGCTGAAAGATACATGAACACACACACCACACACACACACATTAGTTGATGTTCAGTTTGGTCCAACCTTATCTCATCTGGACATGTCGTCTGGACCTGTGTGTGGGTTTGTGGCCTGCAGGTGAAGACAGCAGTCACGAGGGATGACAGACAAGGTGAGAATCAAAGCGTACATCTGATCTCCTCCAGGAGGCCCCTGCTCAGCACCGTTTGGATCTGGACCTCACCCACACACCGTCTGACACCATCACAAACAGCAGCTTGTCTCAGAATGTAAAACAGCTGTCCCGCTGACCTTTCTGATATTCCCTGTTGTAATGCGCAGGCGAAAGCTATTAGTTAAATGTCAGCCCGTTTCTGTTTGCTGCCTCACAGTCCGTCATGTTAGTCATCAGCTGCTGAATCACATTTCCTCGTAGAGCTCAACACTCTGGAACAAGAACTGAATGATTGCTGGTGAACGTGAACACATGAGTCTGTCATGCTGAGTCATCTGCTCGCTCCAAATGACTGTTTGCAACATACATTTGTTTGTACAGTTTACATACTCTCCATGGACATGAATGTCATACCACTGTGCCGTGTTTGATGGTTGGCGCTGTGTTCGTAGGTCTGACTACTGCAAACATGGATCTGCTCAGTCTTTGTCTAATCTGACTAACTCCAAGAGTTTGTTTGCACTGTCCTCCTTGAAGGTGCAGGTTTGGAGCAGGAGCTTCACCCTCTCATTCCATCATGATGTCAAACTGGCTCCACTGTGGATATTCTTGTAGTTTCCGCTTCATGTCCGGCTTTATTAATTTTTTATGAACATCTAAACAATATCCTTTCATCTGAGGGGGGAGGATTAGGTCTCCTTCCAGACCTCGACACATTAAAACATCTAAACAACTCTTTCTTCTGTAAAATAGTTTGATTGTGGAATATCACATTCTTTAAAAGTTGTTCCAAAAGTCTTTCC
This sequence comes from Garcialebias charrua, assembly GCA_038048925.1. Taxonomy (NCBI): domain Eukaryota; kingdom Metazoa; phylum Chordata; class Actinopteri; order Cyprinodontiformes; family Rivulidae; genus Garcialebias; species Garcialebias charrua. Next base: position 49,855 of record JBBPBX010006731.1, read on the forward strand.
CAGTTTGTTCAGATTTACAAGTTTCCTTTGTAAATCTTTACTGGGATCTTTGGATTCTCTCGTTGTTCTGAGTACCGGTCAGTCCACCTAGTTTTGCCAAATTATTTATTTTTGTGCTGGAAAAGATGAAAAACCAGTGGATCAAAATCTCTCAAAAGAAGGTGACGGACTGTGACAAGATAAAATACACTGTAAAACACAAGTATGAATATATTTAAGCTGTATGTGTAATATGCATACTTTTCATCCTGAAAAGTTAATAACACAAGTACAAGTTACATAACCTTTCCATCCTGGAAAAGGTTCAAATCTAAAAGCCTGCACATCACGTGACCTGCATGCCCATGACGAGGGTTTATAAACACATGAAGTAAAGTTGTCCCTTTGCTTTGAGCCTTTAAATGTGCTTCTGTTTCTTGTTGTTAATCCTGTCTGTCCATGTGTGCATGTTGTAAGCACAACTTGAAAAACAAGTGAGGCATCAACTTTCAGTTTGGTGTGTGGCTGCATCTATAAGAAAAAANCTGTTTCTTGAACAGTCAACTTACTAGGACTGTCAAAGAGGCCCATCCTGATGATGGAGAACTGTCAGGGGAGAGGGGAACCCTTCCACTGAACATCTCCCAAGTAAACATAAACACAGAGGGACTCCCTTGTGTATGCTGTTGTTGTTGTTGGAAAAAAGATGATCAAGCCTCAGGCCCTCAGCCAGTTCCCTTCAGTGGCCAGGCTGAAAGCTGCCACAGCTCCGGACGTGGGTGTAGAAGCTGCCCACGTGGTGGTGGATAAAATGGCTCTCTCCACTCACCAGGATCTATCACACTGCACATCCTCAGACAAACAAAAATAAATAAATAATAAAACACCTACTTCCGTTATACACAGCTTAACTCTACCAACTTTGATATTTTGCACCATAAACATTGTTAATTACTTGCATCCAGTCCTGAAACACTCATTCTGAACACATTCACTATAGAAATCCCTCAGTGATGGGGACAGAGGTGTAAAGCTTATTTTGTTCAATGAAACTACCTCCTCAGCATGTTGTGTAAAACAAGTGTAACTTGTGTGAGGGACTTTGTTCTGTAGAAATGGGTCTAATTTCATTTGTCATCACCACTGCAGATAAAGGAAGAGAAGAAGCCTGTGGCTGTGACTGTCTCTCCACAGCCTCTGTCTGTTCTGCCAGGAGGCGTCCTCAAACAACTTGTCAGAGACGCAGAGAAGGAGACCAAGCAGAAGGAACCAGAGGTCAAAGAGGACAAACCGGTGAGTCATCGGTGACTTGGGTTTAAGACCAAAATAATGAAAGCATTTAAAACAAACGATGCTTCTTATTAGACCCCACCTTGATTCTCTTATTGGGATTATTTCTACATTCTGCTGAAAAGGCCCTGTTTTTACATTTTGTCCATTTTCAACTACAACATTCAAAGTGCTTTGGGTTTTATGTGACAGAACAACACAAAGTAGAGCAGGATTGTAAAGTGGATGTAATGGAAAGTTTTATATTTAAAGGCATCAAAAGTGTGGCATCTATTAGTATTCAACAAAGGTGGGCAATTGACCGCTAGGTAGCGCTAATCCGCTAATCCGCTTACAGCGGACCTAACATTTTTGTCAGCGTAACAGCGGTTTGACTAATTTTCATAATTCATGAGCGGATTTGTGCTTTCTAAGATTAAAATTCAGCACCGCTAATAGCAATATATTTGAAAGACTTCATTTTCTTGAACAACTGAGGGTTTAGCTGTAAATGTTTCACAACATGGATGATCTATCCAACAGCGCCCCTCGCATACAACCAGAAGTAATGAGAGGATATAGCCTTCCTGCCAGTTGATTTCAGTCACGGTTCTGATCCCACAATGCTTTGTGTCTGCTTACATACCAGGAAGACAATGGTTACAACTCCTATCCCAGCAAAAACAGTTAGCGTTTGTAATCCAGAGACTAAAATTTTGTATGTATTGATTTATTTTACTTTAAAATAGGAGCTCCTTTTAAAAAAGAAAGAAGAAGTTTAAACGCTGGAGCTCTATCCACCTCTTTTTCCAAAAGCTCACGGGGGCAGCCATGACAGTCCTGTCCCGCCCCCTCCCGGGAGCTTCAGGTTGAGTCTACGCTGGTGCAATCGACCGTAGAACCGGGGACTCCGTAGACAGCCAATCAGCGGGGATCAGCTTCCTTGAAGCTAATTGGCTGTCTACGGTCCCCGGTTCTACGGTCGATTGCACTATGCTGGTGAAGACAGAGTTTGCGACACGCTTTGTACTCGCCGACAGGCGGTCACGTGGTTCCCGCAGCTGTAGTTACAAGCAGCAGCTCGTTGCTGCCAGTCAGTTTGAGCAGAGACTGACGCAACAGAACACAAAAATCAACTTTTCTTACTTTGTCCGGCGTCTTTCAGTAATTATTGAGCAGTAACAAACTTATTACTTAACTGATTATTGATTATTTCACTGACTGTGTTTTATTAAAGCATTTTTAGACGTGGCAGATGCTTTTATCATTACAGTGAAACAAGACTGTAAACACATTTGTTAGAAGAAATGGAAAAAAATGTCTATGCAATACAATGATCAATATAGCCATGTCAACAGTGTTTTATAATGTTACACATGTAAAAAAAAGTAACACTTATTATAAAGCACTTTGAGATTTTTATTGATGAAAAGTGCATTATAAATTGAATTCATTATTATTATTATGTGCATGAGAATTCTCCACCTTGCCTCCATGCCAGCAGTATCTGCTCCAGCTTTCCTTAGACTGGGATGAAGTCTTCATTTCTGCACAATGCACATTATATAATTTTGCTCTATTTGTGTATTTTTTAGCCACCAAGTACCTGGATAACAGATTTAAAGCTCCCCTGACATGATCTTTCAACTTTCCAAAAAATGGCACAACATATATAAATATTAAGATTGACCTCTGACCGTTTTTGCTAAAATAATGTTAAATGAATGAAAATTCCTCCCAAAAACAGTTTAAAATTAGCGCCATTTTTTTAACACGATAAATAGGGATTTCGCCGTCGCAGGATGATGACGTCATAACAAGAGACGTGTCTACTGCGCAGCTTGAAAACAATGGAGGAGCTACAAACTCGATCCGTCCAATTTAGCCATTTAAAAGTTAATATTTTAGCGGATTGTCTGCAGAGAAGCCAAAGTTATTTCCAGTAAACAGCAGGTTATAATTTTTTTTCAGCTCCTGCTGGTTTTTGGAGACTTTTCACTTCAGGACGTGAGCAGCTCTGTGAGGACTTACAGCATAGTTTCCACAGCACTGAAATGGTAATATATTAGTTAATGGTTCTAATAATTATTCAACATTAATTTATAGTTTAAAAAATTAGTCCCTTTTAAAATATCTGTTAAATATATTATTCTTTTATTTTATTTTGTTTGTGTTTTCAGGTTTCCAGGTCTCCAGTCCATCACCTGAGGCTCTTCCTGAACCACTAGTACAACCCAGACTTTCACATCACAGCAGGTAAGATTGCATCAACGAAAAGAATAGTACTCAACAATATTCTTTGATGTAAATCTGTTGATTTTCTGTGGTTCTGATGAGGGAAGTGACAAAGTGGATGCAGCATTCAGCCCATAATGGACCCAGATGTCCCCTGCGTCCAGACCTACAACACCTGGACATCCATGAGCATGCACGAGGAGGTGGTGGAGTCTGAAGAAGTACAAGCAGCAGGATGAGGAGAAACTAGACCGATGTCCCCTGCGTCCAGACCTACAACACCTGGACAGGAGGGTGGACGAGGAGGTGTTGGAGTCATTTTTACAGAGCTGATGAAGTCAAACACCACTTGCATTTTTTAAACTCAATTTTTTTTGATAATCTGTTCATATTAATGTTTCCCCAGAGGTTTTCATTTATTTGATAATATGGGATGGTTTTATTTTAATAAAATGTTTTTTTCAACATTCACCAATTTTGTTTTTACTAAAGTATGAGCTGTGAGTTGTAGATGCACGAATGAAATTAAAACAGATACACAAATATTCTCACAAAGAATAACTCAACACTAACAGATAATATAGTGTACTACTGTAACTTTATTTACACATAACTACAGAAACACTTGGTTCATTGTTATCCTTTTTTTTTTCAAACAATATGTTCATTTGAACAGTCAGAAAAAATATTAAATTCATTGATTCATTTTCATCTCAATGCTCTGGCCAGTTGTAGTATTTCTGCATATTTTAATGTCTTGATGCACAAACGTAGCTTTCTGCAGCAGTCCTGATGTTCTACAGATCCTGAAGATGTCTCCATCTGTTGTTGAACAATATCAAGGTTTGTTCTCCACCTCGGTCCACTCTTCAGGTGAAGACATTTCTGTGAATCCTCGCTCCGCCACGCTCATGGATGTCCAGGTGTTGTAGGTCTGGACGCAGGGGACATCTGGGTCCATTATGGGCTGAATGCTGCATCCACTTTGTCACTTCCCTCATCAGAACCACAGAAAATCAACAGATTTACATCAAAGAATATTGTTGAGTACTATTCTTTTCGTTGATGCAATCTTACCTGCTGTGATGTGAAAGTCTGGGTTGTACTAGTGGTTCAGGAAGAGCCTCAGGTGATGGACTGGAGACCTGGAAACCTGAAAACACAAACAAAATAAAATAAAAGAATAATATATTTAACAGATATTTTAAAAGGGACTAATTTTTTAAACTATAAATTAATGTTGAATAATTATTAGAACCATTAACTAATATATTACCATTTCAGTGCTGTGGAAACTATGCTGTAAGTCCTCACAGAGCTGCTCACGTCCTGAAGTGAAAAGTCTCCAAAAACCAGCAGGAGCTGAAAAAAAATTATAACCTGCTGTTTACTGGAAATAACTTTGGCTTCTCTGCAGACAATCCGCTAAAATATTAACTTTTAAATGGCTAAATTGGACGGATCGAGTTTGTAGCTCCTCCATTGTTTTCAAGCTGCGCAGTAGACACGTCTCTTGTTATGACGTCATCATCCTGCGACGGCGAAATCCCTATTTATCGTGTTAAAAAAATGGCGCTAATTTTAAACTGTTTTTGGGAGGAATTTTCATTCATTTAACATTATTTTAGCAAAAACGGTCAGAGGTCAATCTTAATATTTATATATGTTGTGCCATTTTTTGGAAAGTTGAAAGATCATGTCAGGGGAGCTTTAATTGTTCTTGTAGCCTGACTACTGTAAAATGGTAATTCACTGATTAAAATGTTAATTTAAATGAAACTGTTTCTAGTTATAATCATAACAGCTGACAAAATAAGTGTTAATTGTGCAAAAATAAATTACAAAACAATTATGAAAAATGTAAAACAAGCTTTAATGAAGTACATTTAATACTATTGTTTATTAATTACATCATGTCAAGTCAGCAGGAGCAACATTCCAATAATCACAACTAGGGTTGGGCATCGAGAATCGAGAATCGTTCGGAACCGGGACTAACTGTCCGGTTTTCCCGGAATCGTTCAAAATATTAATTTGCGATTCCTATGTTCGATGCTAGTTAGCTGACCGGAAGTAGCCGCCGCCGAAAACCAATGAAGAAGAATCCACCGGAAGTGTGCATTCCGCGATCGAAAGCGTACTAATAGATGCTTTTCACATGACGTAGCGACCTGTAGATCACGTGACCGAATCGCCATTTTGTGGGCGGAAGTCGCCGAGTGTTCAGTGTGTGTAGACGCACCGGTTCGTTTCTTTGTTGTTGGATTACTAGTAGTTTTGTAGCAATCATGGTCCAAGGTTACGTTGTCGTTCGCTGCAACAACCGTGCTGGTTGCGGTGATGTGAAGCGGTCCTTTTTTTTAAATTCCGAAGGTCTTAAAACACCAAGGAGAAGCAACAGAAGAACTATCAGCAAAGCGAGGTGACTTGTGGCTGGCGAGATGCTTTTCACTGACTATCGCAGGGATTTCACCCCATCCAAATATTCAAGAGTATGTTCAGACCACTTCAAAAATGGTGAGTGTTGTTAAAAACACAGAGAAATGGTAAAATGTAAATGAACAGTCAAAGTTAGCTGAACGCTGAGTAATCAACCCATGTAAATGTGCATGTAGACTGTCAGATTATGCACAACAGAAAGTCAGGGCAGGTTGTGACTTTTTCTTTTTTCTGTATTTTCCAGGTAAACCTGCTGGCCTTTTTAACCAGACAAATCCTGACTGGGCTCCTTCTCTCAACCTGGGTTATGACATGTCTGCACATTCAGCCAGAGAAAATGCATCAAACAGGTGGCTATATGATGTTATTGTTGCCTTGTATAACAAGCCAAGTCATATTTTGTATAATTATGACCCATCCATCCATCCATCCATCTTCTTCCGCTTATCCGGGGTCGGGTCGCGGGGGTAGCAGCCTAAGTAGGGAGGCCCAGACTTCCCTCTCCCCAGCCACTTGGAGCAGCTCCTCCGGGGGAATCCCAAGGCGTTCCCAGGCCAGCCGAGAAACATAGTCCCTCCAGCGCGTCCTGGGTCTTCCTCTGGGTCTCCTCCCGGTGGGACATGCCCGGAACACCTCACCAGGGAGGCGTCCAGGAGGCATCCTAACCAGATGCCCGAGCCACCTCAACTGGCTCCTCTCGATGTGGAGAAGCAGCGGCTCTACTCCGAGTCCCTCCCGGATGACTGAGCTTCTCACCCTATCTCTAAGGGAGAGTCCAGCCACCCTGCGGAGAAAACTCATTTCAGCCGCTTGTATCCGAGATCTTGTTCTTTCGGTCATAACCCAAAGCTCATGACCATAGATGAGGGTGGGAACGTAGATCGATCGGTAAATTGAGAGCTTTGCCTTTTGACTCAGCTCTCTCTTCACCACGACAGACCGGTACAGCGCCCGCTTCACTGCGGACGCTGCACCTATCCGCCTATCGATCTCACGCTCCAGTTTTCCCTCATTCGTGAACAAGATCCCGAGATACTTAAACTCCTCCACTTGGGGCAGGACCTCCTCCCCGACCCGGAGAGGGCATGCTACCCTTTTCCGGCTCAAGACCATGGCCTCGGATTTGGAGGAACTGATCCTCATCCCGGCCGCATCACACTCGGCTGCAAACCGCTCCAGTGAAAGTTGTAAATCACGAACTGATGAAGCCAGTAGGACCACATCATCTGCAAAAAACAGAGAAGCGATTCTAAGGTCACCAAAACGGATCCTCTCAACACCTTGGCTGCGCCTAGAAATTCTGTCCATAAAAGTTATGAACAGAATCGGTGACAAAGGGCAACCTTGGCGGAGTCCAACTCTCACCGGAAACGAGCCTGACTTACTGCCGGCAATGCGGACCAAGCTCTGACACCGGTCGTACAGGGACCTAACAGCCCTTATCAAAGGGCCTGGTACCCCATACTCCCGGAGTACCCCCCACAGAACCCCCCGAGGGACGCGGTCGAATGCCTTCTCCAAGTCCACAAAGCACATGTAAACTGGTTGGGCAAACTCCCACGCACCCTCCAGGACCCTGCTGAGGGTGTAGAGCTGGTCCAGTGTTCCACGACCAGGACGAAAACCACACTGCTCCTCCTGAATCCGAGGTTCGACTATCCGACGGACCCTCCTCTCCAGAACCCCTGAATAGACCTTACCAGGGAGGCTTAAGAGTGTGATCCCCCTATAGTTGGAACACACCCTACGGTCCCCCTTTTTAAATAGGGGAACCACCACCCCAGTCTGCCAATCCAAGGGAACTGCCCCCGATGTCCACGCGATATTGCAGAGTCGCGTAAGCCAACACAACCCTACAACATCCAGAGCCCTAAGGAACTCCGGGCGAATCTCATCCACCCCCGGAGCCTTGCCACCGCGGAGCTTTTTAACCACCTCGGCGACCTCAGCACCAGAGATCGGAGAACCCGACCCAAAGTCCCCAGGCTCTGTGAAATAAAAAATAAATAAATAAAATAGTTTCCAAATCCAAATTTAATCAAGGTAGCATATAAAAAATTCCAATTTACTCTGTCAAATGCTTTTCCTGCATCTAAAGATAAAATAGCTGTTTCAGTATTTTTACTATATGAATAAAGTGGAGCTGAGAAAGAGCAGGAATAAACTGAAGGATGGCATTCAGAAGGCCAAGGCCACGTATGCACAGAGGATCGAGGGACAGTTCACCTCACAAGACCCACGGAGCATGTGGAAGGGTATTAAATGCATAACAGATTACAAAGGCAAAAACAAACAATGCCCCAGGGACCCATCTCTGCCTGATGCCCTCAATAAGTTTTATGCACGTTTTGATGATCCAAACAGACCAGCTAGCACCAGACTCACCTCATCACCAGATGAAGAGCATCTCAGGGTGTCCGCAGCAGAAGTGAGAGGCAGTCTCAGAAAGATTAATCCTCATAAAGCAACCGGACCAGACAACATCCCAGGGAAAGTTCTGAAGGAATGTGCGGACCAGCTCTGTGAGGTGCTGGCTGACATCTTCACCACCTCACTTGCACTGGAGTCAGTTCCCACCTGCCTGAAGACCGCGACCATCATCCCAGTCCCAAAGAGCTCCACAGTGACTGGTCTGAATGACTATAGACCGGTGGCCCTCACCCCGATAGTCGCTAAATGTTTTGAGAAACTGGTCATGTCCCACATCAAGGCAACCGTCAACATCAACGAGGACCCTCATCAATACGCATACCGTGAGAACCGATCAACAGAGGACGCCATTTCTTCCGTGGTCCACACTGCTCTCACCCACCTGGATCAGAAGGACTCATACGTGCGTCTGCTCTTTGTGGACTTCACATCTGCCTTCAACACCATGATCCCCCAAACTCTGATAGACAAACTATCTACACTTGGACTAAGCCCCTCTATTTGTAACTGGGTACTAGACTTCTTAACAGACAGACCACAGTCCGTGAAGATCCACAACTTCTCCTCCTCCACCATAACCCTCAGCACTGGCTCTCCTCAGGGATGTGTGCTGAGCCCCCTTCTGTTCACTCTGCTCACATATGATTGTACAGCCACACTTCCAGGCTGTCATATTGTTAAGTTTGCAGATGATACAGCGGTGGTGGGATGCATCACAAACAATGATGAGTCCAGCTACAGACAGGAGGTGGAACACCTGGAGAGCTGGTGCAAAGAGAATAATCTTCACATGAATGTGAAGAAGACAAAGGAGATGATTGTGGACTTCAGAAGGAACAAACACACCCATGCCCCACTGAAAATAGGTGGGTCTGCAGTGGAAGTGGTCTCCAGCTACAAATACTTGGGTGTACACATGAATGATAACCTCAGCTGGAGCAACAACACCACCAGCCTGATCAAGAAAGGTCATCAGAGACTCTACTTCCTCAGACGGCTGAGACGTGCTGGTCTGAGCAGCCCAGTTCTCACCTCGTTCTACAGGTGTGCAGTGGAGAGCGTCCTGTGCTCCAGCATCAACGTGTGGCATGGAGGCTGCACAGTTGAAGAGAGGAAAGCTCTGCAGAGAGTGGTGAAGGCTGCACAGAAGTCTGTTGGAGTCAGTCTCCCCACTATCACAGACATTTACACCTCCAGATGCAGGAAAAGAGCCACCTGCATCATGAAAGACCTCACTCATCCAGCACACTCACTCTTTGCCCCACTCCCCTCAGGACGGAGGTTGAGGAGCATCAAGTGTAGAACCACTAGACTGAGGAACAGCTTCTACCCTGAGGCTGTTAGACTCATGAATAAATAAAAATAAAATAAAAAATAAACACTGCAAAATATCACATCATGTGACTGATGCTGATCTGTTTTCTTGTTGCTGTGTTCATCTGTGTTCATCTGTGACCATCTGCTCATACAAACTCATGTTCGTGCTGCTGTTTATTCCCACTATATTAGGCTTAGTGTATTACTAGTTGATGTTTTTCTTAGTTAATTCTAGATGTTATTACTGTTTTTCTCTTTCATTTGTTGTTGGATGTAACTGGGACCTCGTGTACATAATCTCGTTTTCATCACATGTACCACATGCGGTGCAAATGACAATAAAGACTCTCTGACTCTGAATACTATATTATATTATATAATCTGCGAGTGTTTGTAGTCGAGTGCCTTCCTTTTATGAATCCAGTTTGATCAGGATGAATAATGAAAGGAGTTATCTTCTCTAATCTTTTAGAGAGGGTTTTACAAATTATTTTAACATCGACATTAATAAGAGAGATGGGACAATAACTGGTGGGTAATACTGGGTCCTTGCCTGGTTTTAAAAGGAGACTAATGTTGGCTGAATCCATATGTGTTGGAAGCCTGCCATTTTCTTCTGTCTCTAGTAGTATTCTGTGAAATACTGGTTCCAATATATTCCAAAATTCTTTATAAAATTCTGCTGGATAGCCATCAGAGCCAGGAGATTTATTATTAGGCATTTTTTGATGGCTTCACGCAATTCGTCTGAGGTTAATGGTGAGTCTAGTTCTGATGATTGACTACTGTCTAATTTTGGAAGTGTTACTCTCTCCAAGAATTGATTGATATCCTCATCTGTTGGATTTATTTGTGGAGTGTATAGAGTTTTATAAAAATCTCTAAAAACACAGTTTACTTTTTCCTCATCATAAGTTATTTTTCCATTTGTTTCTTTAATACCATATATAGATGTTTTTTCTTTGTTTAATTTGAGTTGGTTTGCTAAAAAGCTCCCTGATTTATTACTGTGTTCAAAATGTTCCAATCGTAGCCTTTGTACCAAGAATTTGTTGTTTTTGTCAATAAATTCATTTAATTATAACTTTGTCTTCTGTAGTTTTTTCTATATGTCCTCTCTTTGTAAACCTTCTAGTAATTTTAAGGATTTCTCTAATTCCTCAATACGTTTATTTTCTTTTTTCTTTCTGTTTGTTGAATACGAAATTATTTTGCCTCTCATAACTGTCTCCCAGAGTGTACCTGCTGATGTTCCTGGTAAGTCATTAAACTCTAAATACGATGTCCATTCTTTTTTAAAGTATTGTGAAAATTCTTTGTCTTTTAGCAGTGAGGTATTTAATCTCCAGTTTGTACTTTTTGTGATTTCTTTCTTATTAGCTAAATTTAAAGTAACTGGTGCATGATCGTTGACAGAAATAAGGTGTATCTTAGTGTCTGAAATGTTGGTCAGTAAGGAATTGCTTACTATGAAATAATCCAGATGAGAATAAGAGTGATGCACATGTGAAAAGAAACAATATTATTTACTATCAGGGTGAAGATTTAGATAGATAGTTTTATTTGTCCCCGTAGGGAAATTAGTTTGCAACATTGTCAGCAGGCATTTACATAAAGGACATACTTATACAAACATGACATTAACATCCATCATTACAGCAAAGACGTTTGTGCTCAGTAATTCATGATACCTTAGTATTATTTATTGATTTAATTGCTTGTGGTATGAAAGAAAATTTTGTTCTGTTTCTTGAGAATAAAGGAAGGCCGTACCTTCGCCCTGAAGGAAGCAACTCAAATGAAGATCTTAGGGGATGTGTGTCGTCTGCTATAATCTTGTTTGCCTTCCTCATAACTCTGTCCATGTATATCTTTTCCATACTTGGCAGAGTGGTCCCTAACAGTTTGCTGGCTGTAGTTACTATACTTCTCAAGGATTTCTTCTGAGCCTCTGTAGCATTGCCAAACCAACATATGTTACAAAACGTTAAAATACTTTCAATAAAAGCAGAATAAAACATTAAAAGCATTGAGTTATTGACTCTAAAAGAACCCAGTTTCTTTAAAAAATACATCCTCTGATGAGTCTTGGTGCTAATAAGGTCAGCCCATGAGTCCCACTTTAAGTGACAGTCCAGAACCACGCCCAAGTACTTGTAGCATGATTTCAATCTTCTCTCCATCGATGGTTGTTGGAGAAAATGACTGAAGCTTCCTGAAGTCAATGGTCATTTCTTTTGTTTTGTCCGTGTTAGAAAATGACTGAAGCTTCCTGAAGTCAATGGTCATTTCTTTTGTTTTGTCCGTGTTCAGAACCAATTTCGATTTTTTTGCACCAATTAACGAAGAAGTCCAGAACTGGTCCATGCTCTTCTTCCTTGTCGTTTAAAAGGCTTACCAGGGCCGTGTAATCAGCATATTTAATTAAATGTCTATTTGGGAAAGGACTTCAGCAGGAGTTTGTATACACAATAAATAACAGTGAAGATAAAACACACCCTGGGGAGAGCCAGTGCTGGTGGTTGTTTTGTCAGAGAATCTTGAACCCACAGAGAACACCATGTATCACAGAGACCATTATCACTCATGTACTGTTTAATTATTTTTATGGATTGCCAGCCACGTTAAGTTCCTACTGTATTCAGCCTGTCCATTTTATCATCTAGACCAGGGGTGTCAAACTCATTTTGATCTGGGGGCCGCATACAGCTTAATCTGATCCCAAGGGGGCCAGACCAGTACAGGTAGTCCCCGAATTACGAGCGCTCTGATCTACGAGGTTCCAGACTTACGAGCTGGCGAATTTTTGGAAAAAACGAAAAAAATACTGAGTTTTCATGTGTTTTTTCACCA
>JBBPBX010006732.1:1712-25414 GCA_038048925.1 Garcialebias charrua
TGATTTATAGTTAAACATGATGTCAGTGCAGCTTTAAGCAGGTATCAGCATCTGTTTTGATTCACCTTCATTAGTTTTCTTATCAACTACCGGCACCCACAGCAAATCCCACCCTATCTCCACCTCGCCCTTCTGTAATCTTCAATTCATCACTGGAAATCACGACCCAGGTGGCCGTGCCCACGGGCCGGTGGCGTCGCTCGTTACAGTGTGAAGTCCCAATTGCTGCCTGACCTCTTCTATCCAATTTCTCATCTCCTCGTGGTGGCCGGTGCCCTCGCTGTTCCACTCAAAAACCCTTTAAATGAAGCAACCTTTGGCTCTGGGCCGCCACTCATCTGTGCGAGGCGAGAGGGAGATGAATGCAGTTCAAATGAATGTCAAGCCTCGTTATTGTACCTATGGGTTAATATAGTTGAGGTTCTCGAGCCTCGTCCTTCCGTCTTTGTATGTCAGCAACACTCCAGCACAGATTTTGGAAGAGAAATGACTCAGAGCTTCACTAATAAAGAAACTAAACCATCTATGGTTTTGGAAATAATAATAATAATCATGATTTAATAAGGTTGGAACTGGTTTCTGCTCACTTTGTTTTGAACACTCAGTTTAGATGAATGGTTCCTTTTGCTTGGTATGTCTAGTCTGAGCAAGGCCAAGAACAAAGTAGATTTTCTGACACTTATCCATGGTCTATATCAGGGGTGTCCAAACTTTTTTCCCTGAGAGGGCCAAATTTAAAATCTATCAGAGGGCTGTGGGCCAAATGAAAACATGTAATTCATGAAATGCAAATCCATCTTTAAGTAAAGTCCATTTATTTATTATACAGTTGTTTAACCTTTGATTCTGAATAAAGAAAATTACAGAACACAAAATATAACAAATAAGTCATATATAAGAAATTAAAACAAATTTTGAAATTTTGGCATTTCAGTATGTATATGTAGTGCAAAATGTAAAAAAAAAACAAAAAAAAGCATGTCCAACAGCAACACAACTTAACAGCAACAATAATTCGAACATAAACAGTCCCATATATATGGTAGTCAATGGGCCGACTTTTCCATCTAACATTAAAGTCAACCTGGACCCTGTATACATAGTTTTGTTGTACCACATGTGGTGGAATGATAAAGAACTTTGTATCCTTGAATCAATGGGTGGAATGAATGAGTGAAAACACATTGATTCTTCAAAGGAAATTTTAATACAGTATACTGTAGTGATGATGATGACAGCTTGGCAGGCCAACTCAAATGGCTTGGCGAGCCAACTTTGGCCTGCGGGCCCCACTTTGGGCACCTCTGGTCTATATAGTCTGTTTGACGATTAGTTTTTTTTTTATTAGTTTTTTTTTTTAACCTACTGTGTCTATTGGTGTAAGAACATCAGTACTGGTATTTTGTTGACTGTGACTTTTTGTTTTTGTTTGTTTGTTTGTTTTGTGAGGACATTTCTGCGTTACTGAATGTGATAACCAGCTGTTCTGGGACGCGTTTGTATTTATTCAAGGTTCAAGGTGACTTTATTGTCATTCACATCACACACAGTACATGAGGTGGAACAAAATTGTATACCGTATTTTTCGGACTATAAGGCACACTGGATTATAATGCGCAATATCAAGGTACGGGTCTGTTTTTGTACACAAGGTGCACCGGATTATAAGGCACATTAGGTGAAACAAAACAGTCAGATAAGTTAAACTTTATTCAACTCATTCACAATAATCACGTACAGTCAGTTTGAGGTCAGTAAGTTCAACCAGAATTAATACATAAGGCACCTGATTATAAGGCTCACTGTCAATTTTTGGGAAAATTAAAGGGTTTTAAGTGCGCCTTATAGTCCAAAAAATATGGTACTCAAGATCCCAGTTACACTAGTTTTACCACTGAAATGTGCTTTTAGTGTTAGAGGAGGGATTTTTCTTTATCTGAACATGAATTAAATTGGGGCCAAGTTGTTGGAGTAGATTTATTAAGCTTTAATGAAGGGTCATTCTTGGTGTTTGTAAAGAAAATCCTAAATTTATGACTAATGTGAGATTAGTTGGCACGTTTTTCAAGCGTGAAAATATATTTTCACCCTTCTGAAAGAGACAATCTACAATATTTGTGCTAGATTATTTTCAGTCTTTATTGAAGCTACTCGTTGAAATGCAACTTTTATCTTGTTGCGCCACATTTTGTCCCGTCCTGAGTTTGCTGTAACTCACTAAGTGGCTCGTTTCATTAACGGCAGATGGTTTGTATCTGTTTTGTCCGCAGCCAGTGAAAACTGCCACGACTTTCATCCCATGTTCTTCACTCACGATCGCTCTTTCGAGGAGTTTTTCTGCATCTGCATCCAACTGCTCAACAAGACCTGGAAGGAGATGAGGGCCACGAGTGAAGACTTTAACAAGGTAGGATGTGCGGCGGATAAAGAAAACTAATGTTTTATTTCTATGCTGAGTCATAAATCAGTTGTAAGAATCCTGGAAAATTAGTACATTTTTCTTTTCTTCTTTTTTTAGGATAGAAAGCTGAAATGTGTAATGAGGGAAATAATAGAAGAATCAAATAAAATAATAACTAAAATAAACTTTTATTTTAAAAAANCTCAACAAGACCTGGAAGGAGATGAGGGCCACGAGTGAAGACTTTAACAAGGTAGGATGTGCGGCGGATAAAGAAAACTAATGTTTTATTTCTATGCTGAGTATAAATCAGTTGTAAGAATCCGGAAAATTAGTACATTTTTCTTCTTTTTTTAGGATAGAAAGCTGAAATGTGTAATGAGGGAAATAATAGAAGAATAAAATAATAGAATAAGTAAAATAAACTTTTATTTAAAAATATATATAGAAAAGTTGTAAAATAAATATTTAAACACTCCAGTTTAAAATGTTACATCTGCATTTTATAAACAGTCGTCCTGTTTAGCCCAGAGTAAAAGTGAGGTAAGTTAATTCTGAATATAATTTTTTGTTTATTTTTATGATTCAAATATAAACATAAAAGCATATTTGACATATCCATCACCTCTTAAGGTTCTGGTCTATTCAGGATGTCTTTTCTTGACTGTTTTATATGGAAGTAAATATATGTCACTAGGATTTGAATTAAAAATGCCACTGAAATTTTAATGTTGTATGTTTGCATTTAATTTTCCAGTGTTAAAATATTTTCAGAATACATTTTAACCTAAAAAAAAACAATTCTATAGGTTTTAAATTTTATTTATTTTCACTTCAAGCTAAAAATTCACATTATTATTCCTAAGTACTGTAATCACATTTTCAATAGCTGTTTTTAAGTTGAACTTTTCAGCGTTAAAACATTTGGCATATAAAAAAAATTCTACCTTTCAAAATTTAAAGTTTCCTGAGATTCAACTGGCTCAATTATGCCGTCTGAAATTCAGCATCTAAAAATTCAGTGTTTAAAAAGGCAGGGTTACTTCAGGTCACAGACATTAGCAAAGGATGTCAGAATCCAACATCCACATCCACTTTCTTAGTCACGTGACGTTACACTTGTCGCACTCATTTAGAAGGAAAACAGTAAATCTGAGGCGGTTATTTTTATTTAACCTTTATTTATACCGATAGTCTCGAGTCACGAGGACTCGTTTTCAAGGGAGACCTGTTTGGGAGCAGATGGTGGAGTTAAGTGCCTTGCTCAAGGGCCCAGAGTGGGGTAAATTAGGGTGGAGGCAGGTGTAGGCGTTTAACCTTTTCCACCCACATTTTGATGATGATGGTCTGGGGAGTCGAACCAGCGACCTTCTGATCACAGAACTTCCGCTCGGTGGAGTTCGTATGAAGATGACAAACTTCCTTTAGTGCCGTCTAATGTTGATTCAGCTCACACAGGAAGTGTGTCTTTGTGCGCAGCCAGATGGTGATGGCGATGAGGTGTTTATGACTGATTCTGCACGTTGTGTCGGTTGTAAGCGGCAGCAGATGCTCTGCGCCTTTTCCCTGGTTTGTCAAACAACTTATGGACGTCTTGTAGAGTCAACCACCAAAGAGAGGAGCCACCAGCCACTGTGTCCCCGTTGTGTTTCATTTACACGTTTTTTATACGGTGCCAGTTTACAGCAGAACTCCTTTGGGTTTTTTGTTTTTTTTCTATAAAGCAAACAAATTTAAATTATACTGCCCAGTTCGGTCCAATTTAAACAATCAACACAATACAGTTTTTATCAGTATTATTATTATTATTATTATTATTATTATTATTATTATTATTCTTTATTTATTTATTTATTTGGACAAGATCAGTTTGTAAAGTGTAAATAAGGAATGTGGTAAAGAGGGGAAGAAGAGAGTCCAGGCAGGAGTGGATGGAGAAAAGTTTCAGGAGTGATTTGCTACAAAAGAGTGAAATCAAAGGTCAAAGGAAAAGTTTACAAGACAGTGGTGAGACCAGCTATGTTGTATGGTCTGGAGACAGAGACATGGACAAAAAGACAGGAGAAAGAACTGGAAGTAGCAGAAATGAAGATGTTGAGGTTCTCCTTAGGAGTGACAAGGATGGATAAGATCAGGAATGAGATCATCAGAGGTACAGCACATGTTGAACAACTGGGAGATAAAGTTAGGGAGGCCAGACTGAGATGGTTTGGACATGTCCAGAGGAGGGACAGTGGGTATATTGGTAGAAGGATGTTAGAAATGCAGCTGCCAGGAAAAAGACAAAGAGGAGATACGGTATATGGATGCAGTTAGAGAGGACATGGTGGTGGTTGTAGTGAGGACAGAGTGAGATGGAGGAGGATGACTCGTGGCGAATCCTGAAGAGGGAACAGCTGAAAGAAGAAGAAGAAGATTTTAAAATGTAAACAAAAATATAAATACTGTAAACCTTCAGTTCACAAAAGACAAGGTGGTGCAGAGAAGCCAGAAATTAAAATTATATCATTTCCTTGGTAAATACAGGTTGTCCCCGACTTACGACGTCATCGACATACGAGGTTCCGGACTTACGAGCTGACTAACGAACAGTAAAGTTGTACAGAAAATACAGCACTGGTATGCGTTTTTAGATGAAAGTGTGTTAGCTAACCGTTTGTAAACAAAGTTCTGTGCATGTTTATGAACCAGTATGTACGTTTGTGTTGAAAATTGGGTGTTCGGCGCAGCGCTAGCATACATTTTCTGACTTACGACCAAAAATCTGGACTTACGAGCGACACGTGTTTCGGGTTCCGACATACGAATTTTTGTCTTACGAGCGATTCGTAGGAACGGAACTCGCTCGTAAGTCGGGGACCACCTAAATGGAGCTTACTTACCGTATATAGCGCCTTCCAGCCCCCTATGAGGGGCCCCAAAGTGCTGCACAGTACCAGCCATCCACCCATTCATACACACATTCATACACCGGTAGCGGTAGACTGCCATGCAAGGCGCCAGCCAGTCCTACCGGGAGCAACTAAGGCCCTGTTTACACGGACACTGTGTGGGGGAAACGCAACTTTTGGGTATGTTAATTAGGTTGAAAGTTTTGCGTTGACATGGGCGAATTCTGTGGATACGACTCTCTCCCCCTCCACCCCCCGTACTCATGAATTTACTGTAGTTACCATGCTGGGCCTGTAGATGGCGCTGTGATCTTTGGAACCTTCACTACTGCGCATGCGCCACCCACTGCTGCTTGAGGTAAACAAAGCACACGAGGCAGCCTGTTTTCCTCTCTGGCTAAAAGTTCAGCTACTACAAGTTGTTGTCAACAAGTTAACAACAAGTTAAAGCTGGAATTTGGATAAGAGTCAACAGATCTGACACCAAGTGGACCGCTTCATCTGCACACCAGTTGCTGACTGGACGTCTGGACCGGAACCGAGTCAACATGTCTGACTTTAGTCCGTGAGAATCAGCTGATTTACAGCAGCGCTACAAGGTAAACCATGTTCTTAATAATGTGTCCTGGTGTTTAGTTCGATCACAGAACAACCAACTGAGGTTTTATTTTTATTTTTTTCCTGCGAGGTCGAAGCTGTTCCACGAAGCGGACCGGCGGTTCGGATGTGGGTCCAGTGTCCACCAGGATGAACAACAGAGTCCAGTTCATTAAAGTTCGGTTAACGTGTTTTTAAAAGTGTTCAATTTAATTCTCAGTGTTTGTGACATGAGTTTGTGGTGTTGAATAAATAAATAAATTAAAAATCAACCTGGTGTCTTCATTTTCAACATGCAGCATGTTAGGCATGACGTAACGAGTCCAGATAGCTTCATTTAGCTCAGATAAATGTAAATATCTCCCACGCTAACATAAATACTGTTTATTATTGTTAAACTGTTAATATATAGCACATTTAGTATGTTATAGTGCAGCGTGACACGTGAAATGTCCGACTGCCTCGTTAACAGCGACAACTGGATCCAGGCAGCTGCTCTCTTCCAACACAGATGCAGGTAAGGTGTAGAATAATTAAATATGAGAATCAAAATATATTCCATCAGCTATAGTTCAGAAAGTGGTGCGTGTGTCCACTGTCCAGTCCACCGCCATTGTTAAAATGCCGGCTGTCTGCGCGTGCGTGCTGCGTGCATGTGTTCAAACAAAAGCTCCACGGGAGATGTTTACATTATCAACGGGGGGTCAGCGAAAAAGTTCCACCTTGAGAGCAGGGTCAGAAAAGTATCGGAGTCAAAGAGGGGGGCCAGCAGCGTCGTGTAGGCGATAAGCAAAGTCGCAAAGAGAAAGTAGCGGTTACACTCAAAATACGCGCCGTGTAAACTGGCCCTAAGCTAAGTGTCTCATGAGAAATAACAAAATAGCAATACTGTATCTTGTTAAACTATTTGGACTGCTTGGTTTTAGAGATTAATTTAAACTTGTATGTGCAGTCATTGTGCTTACATGTTAAGTAACTTTTAATCTTTCTATGTGCATATTTTGAATCTGTGCACTTTCATGAGCAGATGAAATCCCTTATTTGTTTGTAAGTGGTGCAATCCTTACTTTTTCATAAATTTTTCACAGTCGAGTTATTACCAAAAAGGCACTCAATTTAAATTAGGGGGAATTCGCATTTTATTTCACTGAGGTAAGAAAATTGAGATGTATTTTGAAATTTATAAAATAAAATAAAAAAGGAAAATAATTTGATTTGTGCTGTTGCTTAAACATGCTTATAGTTTAGTTCTTTTAATTGCTTGAATTAAAGTTGTACCAGTTCTGATGGTCCATTTCCATGTATTTGATAGTCTGTAGTCGTTCAAGAACACAGTTTATTCATCAGACCGAGTTTGTCTCACAGTCCAGCTCTGCCGTCTCCAGATTTTAATGTCAAAGCGCCAGGCTGCGCCTAGAGTCTACATTTGTTTGCACTCAAAATGTCATGTCCAAACAATAAATCCTCTTTAAAGAGGACGCATCCTCATTTGGGTGGATGATAAGAGCGATGAAAGCTGATTCAGAGCACATCCACTTTACGATACGTATGGCTTCCCTGCAGGAGGAACACTAAAACACTTCAGGTTTTATCCAAGTCTCCATGCCTCTGGGAGCTGCGTGTCTTGAGCTCGATGGCTCTCTTAGTGTCTGAATCTCTGTGGATGACTTAGCATTGAGAACACAGAGGCTCCCGCGTTAATAAGTGCATTTTTAGGACATGCGGGCTCAAATAATTGGAGCTTTCTGGATAGTAGTGTTTTAATGATAATAATAATAATAATAATAATAACGAGGTGTGTGTTTAATGGAGGCAAGTCTGATGCTCCCAGGGCACTGCTTTGTCCGTCAGCAGCCGTTTCCTCTGTTTCCATAGCAACTCCTGTCCAATTGCATCTGCTGCGTTTTGCACTGCTCTGACTCTGTTGATGCAAAATGGAGCCGGGCTCTCTGCACGGCTTGTGTTTCAGCTCGTGTGTGCAGAAGCATCCATCAGAGACTCGGTCCTGTAAGGCTGCCTGTCGTCTCTTCATCGAACTGTCTGTGCTTCGGGCTTCTTATCCTCCTCTCCCTCCTCCCCACAGGCGGATGTAAAAAGCCTTTATCTCTCTCTCTCTGTTCAGGACCTTGAAAAAAAAAATCCCTCACTTGTGTAGCGGCTTGCAGCCACTCACAGAACCCCTCCTCCTTTTCTTCTTCTCTCATCCCTCTCACTACAGCTGAACCTCTCTCTCTAGGACACACACACACACCTTTATTTATCATGTGATCCAATTGCTGCATCTCCATTGGCGTCCCTGATTGTGGCGTGTGTCCAATCGGTGCATAAGCTCAGAGATCAACGTAAGTGAAGCAGAGCAGCTTGGCTGATGCTCTTAGAGTCACACAGGGAGAGGGTGGAAGGCAAACGGAAAGACAAGAAAATCAACATGAGCAGATGGGAGAAGGGTAAAGTTAGACACGGCCTGTTTTAATGAAATAAAATATGCTTGTGTGGTGATTCAAGCTGGACCGCAGGAGTTGAGCGGGAAGGAAGAGCAAAGCCATAAAGGAGGTGGTGAAAGACGAGTTTACGCTTATCGTGGCTCAAGCGAAGTGTCCACAAGCAGCCAGCCTGCTCGTCTGAGGAACCGTCCGCTCCCTCCATCTTTCTGCCCTTCGTCTCCTGTCGAGAGCTACAAAGTCACTATCCGGCGAAAGCACAAGGACGAGACAGAAGCCATTGTGGAGAGCATCAAACGACACCCGAAAGCATGGAGGTGACATGTAAGTATATCGAGAACGAGGGGGAGGTGGAGGAGGGAGAACGGCGAAAGGGAAATGGGGAGGTGGTGCTGAAAGGGAGAGGACTGTTTGTGTTGTTGCCTGGATGCGGAGGAGGAGAGGGGAAGGAGGGAGGAGGATGGAGAGAAGAAAAGGCAGGGAGGGATGGAGAGGCAGAATGGAGGATAAGGAGGAGGGACAGATGGAGACGTGAAGGCTCGATGAGGCAAAAGCAGGTTTGTCCCAGTCCCAGATTACATACGCTCAGTCGTGGGCTGGATTACACAAACACACACACACACACACACACACACACACACACACACACACACTGATCTACTTGCCTACAAATATGCAAATCTGTTCACCAAACCTCCATCATGAGCATCATCCATTTTTGTGTGTGAGTGATGGGGGGTGGGGGGTTGGGCCTTGTTGTGAATGGGATTCCTCCACATCAGCAGCCCCCACTGTTTGCCACCGGAGGGATTCTCTACCTGCGCTCCACGCTGCCTCGCCCAGCGCTGGATGAGCTTCAGCCGGTGTTTTAGCCACGGGGGGGTTTGACACCGGATCACAGCGAGGTCAGCAGCAGCCCGTGAAGTGCTGCCAGTACCGGGCTTTTATTTGTTTTGGATTAACCACAGCATGGCAGCGTTAGCTTTTTGTCCCGTAGTTCAGTGTTGAGCTTCGTCCCACCCGTCAGTCGACCAGGTACACGGTGATTTGAGCCAAGGCGATTAACAGTTGCTCCATTTTCTCCGTGCATCAGTCAGGTGTTGATCTCTTAACAGGACAGTTGTAGAAATGAGCGTGCATCACGATTCTCTGGTGGACTGGGAACATAGATTCCCTGCCTTCCCCCCTGTTTCTTGACATATCTGGTATAAATATTTATATTTAGGCATTTATTAATAGATTCTTTGCAGATTAAAGGTGCAGTCTGCAGTTTCTGTAGTGCAGCCTGTAAGTTTTCTAAAAATATATTTTTAACATATTTCTTCACTCTGTCACTATCTCCTGACAGACTGATGTTAGACAAAGTAATCTCTGAAAAAAAACTATAGTCCCCTTGCTTCTCCAGGTGTTACTAAAAGCATTTCTAAAAAGCCACAGTGACCCGCCGTTAACCAGCCAATAAAAACAGAGTTTTTAACCAGCCAATAAAAACAGAGCTTCTCACGCTCCTAACCCACGCCCCCGCCTGTCCCAGCCCCCGCGGCCGCGCAGGTTCTCGTTGAAATAATTGCAAAGCGATGCAAAACTGTTTTGTATGTGACACAAATGTATTAAATTCCCCTTCTTCATCCCTGATCTGGACTTTTCTTTTGTTTTTTTGCCAAAAGTCAAGTGATCACTTCCTCCTCCGCTGACTCCATGACTGAAATGAGGAAATGAACGAATTTGTCACGAGCAAATTAAACTCGGGTTCAACGTGGCTGCGCGAGGCTCTGCAGATTTTCTGGTGTGCTGGACCAGCGCTCCCATGTTTTTATTTTATTTTTAGAACGTTTTATTAACATATAAACACAGAACTTCGCAGCCGCTGCCACAGGACATGTAGTGGAGGCGGAGCTAAGAAGGCAGAGCTGATTTTAAGCGAGAGCAAGGGGGAGCAGAGCCATACTGTATATGGCTCTGAGGGGGAGGGACCAGAATGCTTTCCCTGTTGAAAATTTTTCTAAGTGCTGCGTTCTACAAAAACTGCAGAGTGCACCGGACGAGCATTATCGCTCTTGCACAATCTGCTCTTTTTTTGTGGGTTTTTCTCTCCACCAGTGCCGTTTATGTAAAGTGTAGATTGAGTTGGGTTTTATCAACTGTTTCCACTTTTTCTGCTCTTTATTACTGGTGGAGCTGCAGGCAGATGGTTGTTAGCCTAGCTTAGTATCGAGGCTTGAAACAGTCTGCGGCTTTACCAACATGCCAGACTTATTGTTTTAGGGACCAATACTAACTGTGTTTCTTTGTGCAGACGAACGTATTCAAAGATTTTGGAGTTCTTGTTTCGTTTGTGAGTAATAAATCAGATATGTATGAGCATTGGCCCTCATTCACGAAAATGTTCGTATTTTTATCCTAAATTTCTCCTACTTTTGTTCGTACGAAGCGTTCGTACGAACATGCCACGTCAGATTCAACAAAGTCTTCTATCCTGAGGAAACGTGTGTAAATGGGTTGCGTAAATTTAATGAATCCCACCTGTTCTAAACAGCTGCGCGTGCACGCGAGAGGTTATTTACATAATTCCCACCCCTCAAAACACCATATAAGGCCACGTTTCCTGCCTTCTGACAGCAGGAAGTGTCCATTCATTCAAACTCAAGAAGTAAAAGGAGGAACTTCACGCGTTCGGAGATCTGCTCTCAGTCGCGCTGTGGCTACCCCCCCACCCCCCCGCAAGTGTCGGATGGTCAAATATCTTTAATTTTAGTGTACTGTGTTACATTATAGTTTCACTTATTCAGAAGAGCCGTGGCGCACCGCTACCCCCCGCAAGTGTCGGATGTGTTTTTGAACAGAAGCATTTTAAAATGTCTCGAAACTACAGTTAACTTCATATTAATATTGTAGTGCATATGTTTTGTCTCCCGTGGGTCGTACAGTATCAGAAATCAAGAATAAATGGTTTGATCTGAAAATGGCTTCAAACAAACGTCTCGCCGCAGCACGGACAGGAGGTGGTCAAGGAATAGTCTGAGATGGTGGACAATAAATGCCACGCTGCAAGACGCGTGCCAACATGTTTTGCAGCACAAATGGGTCATGCGCGCACCTCCTGGTCAGCGCGCAACCACATTCTGCAGGTTATATTTCGAATCAGATATAATAATCAATTGCTCCGATGGTGTTTGGCACAAGATCAGTCTTAATTCGTACTTGTTCTGCGGCGGTGTATGGGAATTTTATGTACCTGGGTGTTAATATGAGGAGGGCTTTGATGACCAAGGGGAGCGCACGACTCACTGAAGCCTGCGCGACACACCAGACAAATTAAACTTAAAATTATAATTCTAATTCAAACAGAATAACCTATTGTCAAGAATAATTATGGTGCGTGATTTTTTTAAACCCAAAATATTTTCTAAATAACGAAATATGAAGTTATTCGTGGAGAAGATCCGTCTGGATGACAGCAGACTGACGCTCCTAAATTATACGACAGGTCCGGACCACTCGTAAATTTTGTTCGTATCTGAAGAAAATCGTAGGATACGAAAACATTGTTGAATGCCACAAATGATCCTAAATCACTCGTACGCACAGTTTAAGAACAAATCTGTGCGTACGAACGGTTCGTGAATGAGGGCCATTGTTTCCTATGTGCACATGATTCTGCACTAACAGAAGCGTAACATATTTTGCTTTTCTGCCTCTACGTCCACTCAAGTGCTGAAACATGCTTAGAGGAGCTGTGCATTTGTGTTTGCTGCGAATGAATAATACTTCTGATAGAAAACGGAGCTCAGCCTTCAAAGAACAAACTCGTGGCTGTTGTCTTTGAGTGTTCAATTAAAAGTGGCCTTCTGCAAGAGACCTTGAACTCAGTCCAGGTAGCACTTTAGCTAAACGAACCAGCATGAAAGCAAAGTGTTTGTTTTTTTATACTCAGCATTTCTGTTTCTGACCTCACGTGCTGTATTGAAAAGCAGGTGCTGTGGGATTATTGAAAGAGAAATCTTCAAAAAGCTCTAACTGGAGTTCATCCACCCTCTAAAATAAACCAGTACATTGTAGCTATGAAATAACATTAAGATGCGACAAATAAAGCTTCATTGAAATAATTTTAATGTATGCTGGGTGCTTTTCTACTTCGCTGAACAGCTGGCTTGCTTGACTTCTTACTCACTGAAAGGCATGCTGGGAGTTTGAGTCAGACACATTAAAACAAGTGCAGGTATGAGAAGTTTCTGGTTCCAGCAGATGACAGCACTGAAACACACCTTCTCCATGCCAGTCACTGTGACAGCAGCGCTCCTGCTTTGTGCGTGTGTCATGACTTGACCAGCCTGCACCTCCCCCACTCCTCCTCCTCTCCTGCAACGAGCCCTGCTGTTGTTTTACACCGCACCTCGCCGATCATCTCCCCTCGCTTCAGTTTCTTTTGTCTTGTGTTCTTTTTCCATCATTCTTACCCCCAATGCCCCATCCCACCCAAGTCCTGCACCATCAGCACCACCTCTGTTGTTGGGCTATTTATATCGTTCCGCCTGGGCGCATCACTTCCCACTCCCCTAACGAGGTTTGCTTATTGTTTTTGCACGTGTGCAAGCACTATACGACTCGCTCGTGGTGGTGTGTGTACATGACATGCATGTATCAAGAGGAAAATGTTTCTGTGCAAGGAGCAGTGCTTTATTTTAATCAGTCTGTGTTTGTGCGTGTGCGCCTAAGAGGAAGGGTCTCTCATCTGACAGCGCTTTGACCCACTCCCACTGAGAACACCAAAGCTCGGCTCACTTATCAGGAGGAGATCATCCGACATTAGCATAACTGTCAGAGCTGTACACGCCGAGCTAATGTTTAGCTTTGTGGTTAATCAGGATAACTGCTAACTACAAATCAGGAGAAAAACATACTCGGTTACATTTTTTATTTTTTATGATTTGCTCGTCTTCCTGTGTGCAGGCATTTTAGCCACATGCATGTGATGCTTTATTTGCTCACTGCAGGACACGATGTTCTTTAGATTTCCTACAAATAAAGAGTCTCATTCGGCAGCGAAAAGCTTGATCGTTGGTGTTAAATAATTACAGAGATTT
This sequence comes from Garcialebias charrua, assembly GCA_038048925.1. Lineage (NCBI taxonomy): Eukaryota > Metazoa > Chordata > Actinopteri > Cyprinodontiformes > Rivulidae > Garcialebias > Garcialebias charrua. The sequence goes on from JBBPBX010006732.1 coordinate 15,127, forward strand.
GATTTATCGCTGCTTAAATCAAAGATTTGTTGCACGTCGTCTGTTTAAGGAGATGCATGTAAGGAGGGGGAGAACAGCAGACGTGTATTAATCATCATTTCTCAGTTTTGTTCAGATTTTTTAAATTGTCCATCTTTTTCTATCGGCTTCAATTAATAAAGGCTTGGCATAGTTCACTAACACATGGTTAAAAAGATGCAACTTTGCACATACTTTCTATAGCAGCCTATATTTGACTAATTCATCATTTTACATTTTGGATTATTTTATGTGTTTTTAGTCATTGAAAGTATTTGAGTCATGGTAGGATCAGAACTTAAAACTATAGTTCAGATCTTTTAAAGTAGATTGTGTGGAAAGGTCTTGAACAATAAATTGCTTTCATTTGAATGACCTCAGTTTGGAGAAATCTTTTTATTCTGATCAAATGACGAGCTAGCTGCTCATTTGAGTGAGACTTGAGACAAAGCTGGATTTCTCTCAACTTAAAGCTACTCCAGTTTCAAAAACTCGATGGTGATTCATGCACACTCTATATTATAAACTTTTATGTTGCCATTTTGCAACACAGTAATCTATGGTTATTTGCTAGCACAAATAGCATCAGAGACTTGAGCTGTAGCTCTTTTGGTGCAGCCTGATGTACTTCCAGCAGGAATTTCAGGATTTTTCTTCCTGAATAATTATGTAATGCAGAATTAGTGGCAGTGTAAAGGTTTATACAATAGTGTTTGCATTAACCACATTGAAATTTAGACATTAAAAATTGTTTTAAATGGGCAGCATTCCACTTTGGTTTTGACCTGTCGAAGTGGCCATAATTTTAGATATTGCATATTTCCTGCAACATAATGAAAACAACAAATTCAACGTCAGCATTTGGCTTTTTGCCAGCATTTCTTCAGTGACTTTCCTCTCTGGTCCTCCATATGGGCTGTGTTGCACCTCATGTGGAGCTGTGTTTTTTTTTTTTTCCCACAGCTCCTCTGACAGTTTCTCGACACGCAGCTCTGAACATCTAAATATGGCAACAGCCACCAGCGAGAGCCGGTGTTGACCCCACGTCACTAATGTGCTGAAGTCTGACATGTCTATTAAACATGACGTCTATTGTAGATGTAGAAGCAGCAACAGTAAATAAAGTATAAATGTTGTACATACGTGATCTTATTCCTCATTTTTATGTCCTTGAGAAGACAAAATTGCAATATCTGTACTAAACTCTGCACATTCATGTTAAATAGAACCATTTTGCCTACAATGCGTTTTGTGCACTTCTCTATAGTGCTGTCAGACCTAAAGAGTAGCTTTTCAGAGCACTTTAAGCCACATCTACCTATTACTGCAACACTTATATTGAAATATACAGCCTCAGTGACAACTTGCAAGCAACAGGGGGTAGATGCATAATTGAAATTTTAATGGATGGGAGTTTTTCTACTCCTTCGGTGCAATGACGTGGTCTTTTTGAAAGCTTTATTTAGCAAGAAAAGATAGCACTGCTAATGGAATCAAACTGGGTTTGCAGCATCCACAGTCTTCCCTTCAAGATTTCAAGGTTCTTTATTGTCATTCTCATCACACGTGGTACATGAGGTGGAACAAAATTGTTTAATCAAGGTCCCAGTTACATCCAAAAATATAAAGTATAAAAAGAAACGGTATACAGTACAAAGATCTGAGCTAATCACTAATAATGTAAAATGATATGGTATATTAAACAGCAGCCTGAGCATGAGTCTGTAGTGAGCAGTTGAGAATGAATACAGCAGCTTAAAGGCAAGAAATCAGCAGCATCAATAATCAGCAGCACAGATAAGTCACATATCACCAGTTAAAATGGCATTACACGGGGCGGCCGTGGCGTAGTGGTAATGGCAGTCGTCCCCCGATCCGAAAGTTGGCGGTTCGAGTCCCGGTTCCCACGCCATGTGTCGTTGTGTCCTTGGGCAAGACACTTAACCCTGAGTTGCTCCCGGTAGGTCTGGAAAAAGCACCTTGCATGGTAGTCTGCCGCTACCGGTTTATGAATGTGTGTAGCATTCAATGTGTGTAGCACTTTGAGATTTTCAGTAATGAAAAGTGCGTTATAAATTGAATTCATTATTATTATTATTATTATTTCTTAGTGATTACCCTGGTTAGAGATTCATGAGTCTAACAGCCTCAGGGTAGAAGCTGTTCCTCAGTCTAGTGGTTCTACACTTAATGCTTCTCAACCTCCTTCCTGAAGGGAGCGGGGCAAAAAGTGTGTGTGCTGGGTGAGTGGGGTCCTTCATGATGCAGGTGGCTCTCTTCCTGCATCTGGAGGTGTAGATGTCTGTGATGGTGGGGAGACTGACTCCAACAGACTTCTGTGCAGCCTTCACCACTCTCTGCAGAGCTTTTCTTTCTGCAGCTGTGCAGCCTCCATGCCACACGTTGATGCTGGAGCACAGGATGCTCTCCACTGCACACCTGTAGAAGGAGGTGAGGACTGAGCTTCTCAGTCCAGCTCGTCTCATCCGCCTGAGGAAGTAGAGTCTCTGATGACCTTTCTTGATCAGGCTGGTGGTGTTGTTGCTCCAGCTGAGGTTGTCATTCAAGTGTACACCCAAGTACTTGTAGCTGGAGACCACTTCCACTGCAGATCCTCCCATGTTCCGGGGGGAAGGGTGTTGGTGTGTTTGCTCCTTCTGAAATCCACGATCATCTCCTTCGTCTTCTTGGCATTGATGTGAAGGTTGTTCTTGCTGCACCAGCTCTCCAGGTGTTCCACCTCCTGCTTGTAGCTGGACTCGTTGTTTGTGATGCATCCCACCACAGCTGTATCATCTGCAAACTTTACAATATGACAGCCTGGATGGGTGGCTGCACAATCATATGTGAGCAGAGTGAACAGGAGAGGGCTCAACACACAGCCCTGAGGAGAGCCAGTGCTGAGAGTTATGGTGGAGGAGGAGAAGTTGTGGATCCTCACAGACTGATGTCTGTTTGTTAAGAAGTCTAGGACCCAGTTGCAGAGGGAGGGGCTTAGTCCTAGTGTGAATAGTTTGTCCATCAGGGTTTGGGGGATCATGGTGTTGAAGGCAGATGTGAAGTCCACAAAAAGCAGACGGATGTAGGAGTCCTTCTGCTCCAGGTGGATGAGAACAGTGTGGACCACAGAGGAGATGGTGTCCTCTGTTGATCAGTTCTTGCGGTATGCATATTGATGAGGGTCCTCGTTGATGTTGACGGTTGTCTTGATGTGGGACATGACCAGTTTCTCAAAGCATTTAGCGACTATCGGGGTGAGGGCTACTGGCCAGTAGTCATTCAGACCAGATTCTACCTCCAGAAGATGATTTGTATCTAAGCAGATACAAGTTGTTGTATATGCAGTCAAATGTAAAGTATTGAAAGTAGTTGCAACAGCATTAAACCATTTAGCATAGATTTTTCTGCTGCTTAATGATACCTGTCATCCATACAGGTTGTCAGTGTACACACCCTGTGTCATGGACTCAGAGATATTTCAAGTGACAGCAGAGGATGTGAGGTTTAGAGCTGTCTCAACTGTACATATGCATGTTTGGACCAGTAGGAATCTGTGGGGTCTAACACAGTCTACAGGAGGGAGGAAGAGCAACATATGGTGTTCCTGGCATACATTAATGAGATTAAAATAAAACAAGCTAACCATTTTGTATCCAAAATATGTGTAACATGTCATTATATGTATTTGTGCAAATTTCTTATGTCAAAATAGTTGTTTGTTTTTCTGTCTTTACTCCAAGTAATATTTTCATAATGCGTTAAGTGGCATTACTTTATAAATTAACCAGATAGGCTGAGCATGGTGGACAAATACTGTAGGTTTACTGAATTTCCTTTTTTAATTGAAAACAAAATTTGATAGAATAAGTGTGCCAATCCTCCACTCCAGTATACTCTGCGTTTTTCTTTTTGCACATGCACAAACCTGCACGTTTTGTCTTTAGCGACACCCTCCAGTAACCAGTCCATTATCGCCGTGTGAGATTGACTTTTTGATCGCTTCAGGGAGTCATCAGAAAGTCGTTACTCTGATTATGGCCTTGTCTTTTTGCTCACCAAAGTGTCTCATTTTTATTCCCACACAAGCCAGAGTGGCAGGTGACTGACAGCTGAGAAGTGATGTCATCAGCATTCCCTTTGGCGCAGCGCAGGCATTTTGTTGGTCTGAGGAAAGAGGCTGTAATTTTTTAACAGAAGTTGCAGATGATTAAAAGGCAGAACAGCTTCAGGAGAGAGGATTGTCCTGCTGGAGGACAAGATGAAAGGCACAAAGACATGATGGACGAGTTCGTGTCCACCTCTCCATTACTTGTGCTTGACTTTCGGGACACCGTATAATTACTTTCTGCTGACACTTGCTCGGGGATTTAACTTCTCCCTCAGAGCTACAAGAACAAATATGTGAATAAAAGATAAAGACCTGTGATGGATTCAATAAGGTTAAAAAGATGAACGGGTAAATCTTAGATCAGAAAATCTGACTTAAGGTTTTTAAAAATGAGTCACTAAGACCGATTCTAAACTTGTGAGACTGAGCTAAACATCAGGGGTTTCTTCCCGCTCTGACGTGGTTTCACCTCTGTCAAGGTGCTCTCGGTTAAGAGAGGATAAATGTAAATATTCATTGTGCCCCCTCACCCCGGTGAGATTGGACCATGTGTTCATATTAACTTTGATGAATATTCTCAGTGTTAATTAGCACGGGAGTGAGCAGCCACGTGAGCCTACAGAAGCGTTTTCCTGCCGGAGACACGGCTGCAAACACGGCACATTAACGACCGTTCTCCAGGGAGGACGCTGCTCCAGCTCCAGGTTATACAGTCAGCTGCAAACAACGATGAGGCAAGCTTTAAAGAAACGATTTTCATTTGTTTGCTTTTAATGAATTCAGAAACCAATTTTATACCATGTGCTCATGAATCCAGCTAAAACCGTCATCACTGTGTTTTGGTTTGTATTTTTGCGCCGTTCCCTTCACATTCAGACGTGTCCAGATTGTATTGTATTGTATTTAATTTATTCATTTCAAACTTAAAACGCAAAAGAAACTATTTCAAAACACATAGAAAGCAAAAAACACAGATTTAAATTGAAAGGAAGCAGATGAAGAATAAAATTCTTATAATATCTGCCCCTTCTTAAATCAAATTTCTATTTAACACTCAAATCAAACAATGATTATTCATGAACAAAATTAATAACCCATAACAATTTTCGATGTTTAGTACATTAACAATATTACATTTGTATATATCTATTTAAGAATTTATACTTGATCAACTTTTTAAATATACTGTAGGCATTGACTCAATTTTTTTGGCATCATTTCCCAAACCATTCCATAAATCTATTCCATGCATTAAAGTAAACCGACCCTTTAAACTGGTTCTATATTGTGGTTTAACAAAAATGTCTGTTCCCTTAAGATTGTAACAGCTTTTTCTTTTTACAAAATGCTTTTGAATATTTTGAGGTAGTTTGTAGTTTTGAGCTTTATGCATTAATAAATAAATATTATATTCTACTAGATCATAAAACTTCAATAGTTTCAATTTATACTTAAACAGATGACAGGAATATTCTATTCAGGCACTGTTCTATTTGATCTAAAAGGAAATAATATATTTATTTTATTTCTAATGAACTGTATTTAAGCTGTTTTGTGTAATGTGATGATGTACTGTGCTCCTAAATACTGATTAAAAGTTGAAAAGTTAGAAATGATGATGTGGTTTCATCTCGTTCAGGTGGAGTGAGGAGGGGGAAAGTGGGTCTGCTGGGCTGTAAATGTGCAGGTAGCAGGACACAGTGTTTCAGACTCTGAGACCAGCAGAGAGACATCGATGTTACTGGATAAGCTGACACTACAAGCTCAGGTTTTCTGTTTCCACTGGGCAAATCTGGACCGAGATCAAGGATCTCCCCGTCTGAATTTGTTGTTGATCTTCACCCTCTGGTGGCTGGATGTTTGCACGTTTTGGGCTCAATGTGGTGCAGTTGAACAGCATCACCCCCAACAGTGGTGCTAAAATGACTCACATGGTGATAAAAAATATACTTTCTCAATTAATTTAATTTGAGAGAAAAGTGCATAAACTTTACTTTTAACTTTGCATTTTATAAAGCTATTAGTATACCGTATTTTCCGGAATATAGGTCGCGGCTTTTTGTAATTTTTGCATGCCCTGCGACCTATATTCAGGTGTGACCTATTTATGGCTTTTTATAAAATAAGCTGATTTGTAATCATTTATTAACAAAAATTAAACTGAGACACACTCTTACAATAATGTCAGCTAACAAATATATATTTTTAGGTGTTTATCCTGCTAAAATTATTCATTTATTAAAGAAAAGTTCAGTTCAGACACATATTTGCTATAATTTTTATCAAACAATTAATTGTTTTTAAGTGTTAATCTTCTTAAAAGCCTTGCTGTGCGCCCCTGTGGAAGAGACATTTGCATCAGAGCTAAACACGGTCCACATTTTGACGTAGGTGCGACTTATATTCAGGTGCGGTCTATATTCCAGAAAATACAGTAGGTTTTAAATTGATGTTGGTGAAGCTCAGCACATGTGAGCCTATTTTTTTATTTTATTTTTTTATTGAACAACTTTGTTTCATCAGCCGGGACTTTCCAGATTTTTTATTTTTTTTAGTCGCAGACGTTTTGCATAATTTTTAATAAAAGTTAGTCTTGCACTAGAAAAGAATGGATAGAGTTTAAAATGTAAAGATGCAACCTGAGCTTTGTAAATAAATCAGAGTTCAGTATTTTTTATAAAATGCACCGTACATAATATTTTTTTGTTGTATCATACTTTAAGCTGAATAATTTTCCAGGCGAAAATTGGGGTTGTTGGAGTTTTGTCCTTATTTTTGCCACTTGAAAGGGAAAAGTTGTCTCGTGCTCACATTGTCATAATTAGCCGTTTCAAATTCATAATCACAACTTTCTAAGTCATTTTTATTTTTTATCTCATTTATCAGGTAAATTATTATATTGACTTTAAAACTCTTAATACATCACTTGTAACTTTTTTGTGGCAGTAACGGACTTCCATAATCATTACAGACAATCTCATTATTGTCACTCCCAGGAAAAAATAACCCTGGTCAAGATTTTTAATCCTAAGCACAACTATTTTTGCCCTTTTAATAGTTATAAATTTCATGTCGATGTAGTCCCACCAGTTTTTATCAGACATGAAATGAAAAATTGTTAAATTTTATTTTTCCTGGCTTTGTCACCTGGTGAGAGTCCAGAGGTTGTCGGTATAATAAAGTAGCTTTATGTCCGTTTATTTTAATGCCTTGCACTAAAACAATCAGAGCAATATCACACAAAACCCAGTTTGGGATCTTTTTTATGGGTTTTTGTGTTGTTAAAAACTGAAGAACCCAGATGAAACGAAAAAGCACAATTCAATAGAGCGTAACATTTATGACATAAATCTATAAAAAACTTCACATTATTTTTGAGTGTCTGAGTACAAACACTGAAAACATCATCTTAATGTCGTGTTACTGTTCTTGTTAGAACAGCAGGGATATTGTAATATGTTTGCATAAAGCTGAAAATACAAAAATGTCTTGAAGCATTAGAGCGACCCAAATAAAATAGAGCCAAAGGAAAATAGAACAAAAGACAAAAATCTGTTTATTTTTCTGTCTGTCACCTGAGTACAATTTGTTCCGGTGAATGAGCTTTTGCAGGCACTTGATCCAAAATTAGGGCTGCTTGTCACATCTGCCTTCACATCATCTGCTGCATGTGGAGCAGCCAGCCTCGGCTGAAAGACGGCTGTTGTTGTTTAAAGTCCGACCGTACACTTTGTCTCCCAGCGGGCTTTACAGGCTCACTTCAACCGGTTTGAAGGATTCTTTGGGAAACACTCTTGAAGATGTTTGGCACATGAATTGAAAACATTCTCTGCAAGTCCCTTTTTGGTGTCTGAATGAATGCCTTCAGAAACGACACTAAAAGCAGAATTGTAATTATCCAAAATGCAAATTACTCGTCAGAGCTCAAAGCTGAATGGAAGCAGCTGCCAGTGAATATTTCAGCTTCCAAGCTATGCAAGTTTGACTGTAACTGAATGAAGGGGCTTTTAGATAAAACAAATCTGACTTTAATCAATGTAAAAATCAGCGTAGTCCTGTGAAGTAAAGCAGAGTGACCACAACATTTGGCTATTTGGAGTTGCCATTGAGATAAACCAGCAGAACTATGAAGGCAGACAAAAAATAATAATCAGGCTGCATCAGCGACAGCCTGCCCCAAAACAAAAGTTATCTGAATCTGGCTTCCCTGCTTGGCCTTGAATAGGCCAACCATCTCACATTTGTTCTGGAGGTTATGTGAACAAGAAGCTCTGCTTTGCTCCCTCCCACCCTCCCCTCCCCGCTCCCTTTCCGAGGGCATCGTGGACCTGTATAAGAGTTGAGCCGGCTGATAGACACGGTGCCATCTCTTATCAGAACTATGGAACTTTCTGGCAGCATCCACGGACCACTCGCCTTTGTCGGCCTTCTCGTGCATAAATGTATTATGATGTCATTAGTATGTTGCTGTTTATGTGTGAGTTTTTTTTTTTTTTTTCCAACTTTCACACCATGTCCCAGCCAGGACATAGTGCGAGATATGTGTTTGTTTGTTTTTACCTCCCCTCATGTTTTTCTTTTCCTTATCTACTTTTGTCTGTCTGAAACAGGTCTCTTGTAAATGAGTCCTTGGTGCTCAATGGGAACTAACCTGTATAAATAAAGCTTGAATGAATGGAAAAAGTACAGTATTTTCTGGTGTATCGGTCACACCTGTGTATAGGTCGCATTGTCCAATTATCACCAGTAGATTGGAAAAATCCCTAGATAGGTTGCACTGGTGTATAGGTCGCACCTACGTTTATCTCTGCTGCAAATGTCTGCCACAGGAGCGCACAGCAAGGCTTTTAAGAAGATTAACACTTAAAAACAATTATTTGTTTGATAAAAATTATAGCAAATATGTGTCTGAGCTGAACTTTTCCTTAATAAATGAACGTAATTGTGAAATGAGCTGGATTTAAAAATTTGTTTCACCGAAAGTGATAACAAGCCATATATAGGTTGCACCTGTGTATAGGTCGCAGGCCTTGAAAAAAAAAAAAAGCATTAAAAGGTGTGACCTATACACCGGAAAATACGGTAGCTGAAACTGTGATTTACACAAATGGTCCCTTTAAATGAGTTAAACTTTTTGTTTTTGCTGTAATGGACACATTAATCATTGCTTGGATGCTATTGTCCAGATTTTAACATCCATTGTCTCTGAGAACAGACAACAGAGGAAATGTTACTAATATACTGTAAGTGAAATACAGTGGCAAGGGGGGTGGGGGAGTGGGGGGTGTTAAAGGCTTTCTGAGATAAAAGCTGTGAACAGATTGTCATGGGGAAAAGAAAATCCACCCTCTTTTAATTTGTTTGTTTGTTTTTTCGTAGCATATTCAAAATGATCTGATCTTTACCAGATTCTATCGTTCTTCAAATCGAGCTTCAAGTGTACAAAAACACACAACAGACGCCACTGTGTCATTAAAAGCAACAAACAAAGCTAAAATGGAGAAGCAGTGTGGATAAAATAAGTGCACTTCAGCTGTTTTACAGGATTTTAGAGGTTCAGTGTTAGTCAAGTGCTGCAGATCAAACTATTGATTAAGTGATCATCATCAGTGTGATCACTTCTATAAAAGCAGTTTTGGCCGTTTGCTTCTCTTAACACTACGCCAAGGAGGAAAACCATCAGCAATGCCCTTAAATAAACAACTGTTTCTGTCCATTGGTCTGGGAGGATTTAAAGATCACTTTCAAACAATTTGGAGTCCAACTTTCTACAGTGGGAACAATTAGATCAATCAGATAGCTGCTAGTTTACCCAGGAGTGAACATTCCAGCAAATTCACCCCAAGGTCAGACTGTGCAAAACTCAGAGGAACTGCACAAAAACATGTACCCTGATTTCTGGACTATTCAGGGCACCCAAATATAAGCCGTGCCCACTAGATTAAAAAAATAAAAAAAACTATTTTGTACATATACAGTACAGACTGCGCTTGTCTTTAAGTCGCAGGTGTCCACGTTGTAACATGAGATATTTACACAGAAAGGTTTTTTTTTTAAACTTTTTATTAAATATATACTGGTGGTAACATACACAAATACATGTACAGTAATTTTATTTTATTTTTTCTGAACAGTGCCTGTAACACAGCTAGTAAAACATAT
>JBBPBX010006732.1:37533-48003 GCA_038048925.1 Garcialebias charrua
CCCCCCCACTGCCTTCACACATCTGTCCATCCTCTCCTCTCTGAGCCTTCGTTCCTCATAGCTCAGTGTGCAGGAAAATGAGAGCAGGTGAAGTTCTGCAAGAATAAAATTACTCTAAACGAGAAGAAATGCGACCTTAATGTTCAGTTAATTAAAACATGGGGTGTGCATAGTGCATACGAGATGTTTTTTTCTTCCTGTAAATGTACCTCGTGTGTTTTGTAGTGTTCAGAAAAGCAGAATAATTAGTCTCCATTAAATTATGTCCTTTTTTTTTACCATTCTTCTTCTCACTCCTCTGCAGCATCTCACTTGTTTTAATAACCCTACATCCTGCAGGAGCACCACACAAACATTAAATATTAATGTCGCTGACTGCCACTCTGCTGAATTCTTTCTCAACTTTCCACGCTGCTCATTACAAAAAAATAAAAAGAAAGAAACACTTGTCTCTAAAAGCTTCTGCTTTTGAAGTTAAACAGATAAATGCTGCTTGTACGGTCTCGGTAAGATGCACACATTTGTTCATGTTCTGTTGAATCTCATGCATCATGTCTGGTTGCTGAATCATTTACAGCTTCTTCCAGTTGAAGTAGGACCATATGCTTCATGCACAGACGCACGCACGTGCACAGATTGGTCACAAGCCATTGGTTCGACTGAACAGTTGATAGCATCTCCTTACATCACAGTCACCAAACCGAGCTGTCTGTCTGCTCCCTGTGAACTGGTGCCGCTCTGCACCCGCCAGAGATTTGGACCAGGCGGGTTCCTCCCAAATCTGCCCAGTTTGTGTCTGAGCGCTGCCAGGAAGAGAGGAAAAGAAAGAAAATGGAGCATGAGAGCAGCTTTAAATCTAGTCTAAATACAGTAAAATTTACAGAAAATCATGCACGACTGGGAAACATCCTGACAGAATTTGTATTATTATTATCATAAAGTTTATTCATTTTTTTAAACAAAACAATTCTGTATACGATAGAAAATACAATCACAAAATAAAATGAAAGGCAGCAGAAAGAAGAAGAAAATTAAATCGTATATCTGCCCATTTTTTCCAAAAAAAAAAAAAATTCAAACAATAATAATCTTCAAATATCAATAACTAAATAAATAACTCCTTCTCGGGGAATAATTCATACAAATACACATTAAGCTATTTCATTTTACAGTATTTATTTATTTTACAAATCAATTTTTATCATTCTCTTAAACATATGCATTGATGTGGCATTTTTAACATCACCCTCCAGATTATTCCATAATCTAATTCCTTGGATTGAGGTAGACCGTCCCTTCAAACTAGTTCTAAATTTAGGTTTCACAAACATCTCTATCCCCTTAAGATTATAACAACTCTCTCTTTTAACTAAATGTATTTGGATATTTAAAGGTAATGCGTTATTCTGAGCCCTATACATAACTGATAAAATACTATAAAATGTTATTGTTTTATTGATCTTAATGTTTTAACAACTGTTTTTTTATGTATTTAAATGTTCTTGATTTTATGTGTACAGCAGTTTGTTGCAGCTGTGGTTGTTTTAAAGGGCTTTATAAATAAATTATTATTATTATTACTGTATTATTATTATTATTATTATTATTATTATTATTATTATTATTATTATTATTATTATTATTATTATTATTATTATTATTATTATAAATCTACCAAATCATGGAACTTCAATAACTTCAGTTGATAAAATAATATGTTTGATGGATGACAGTAATGTTTTCTAGTGATAATTCTTACAGCTCTTTTCTGTAAAACAAAAATAGGCTTTGTGATTGTTTTACACGCATTCCCCCAAACATCAATACAATAGATTAAGTGTGTAACAATGATTGTGTTATACAACAAATACAGAGCTTTATCATTTAATAAGTCTCTGACTTTGTACAGTACTGCAATGGATTTAGCTTTTTTTATTCTTGTACTGTATATATTATGTGATGTTTCCATGTCAGCTTTTCATCAATTATAACACCCAAATATATATAAAATGAGCCATAATCTCCTTAATGTATTTCATTAGCAAGAAAGCAGAATTATTGAACTAATATATTTTTGAAGTTTTGAAGGGAAGCATTCATTCATTCAACCTTTATTTAAACAGAAAAGTCACATTGAGCCTCGAAGACTCATTTACAAGTGAGATCTGTTGGATAGACAATAAAAGTGGTGAAAAATAACACATAGGGTTTGGAGACAAAAAAAAATCCTAACAAATTTTTGACCTCTGCTTGAAGGTCAAAAATGTGGTAATGAAAAAAAATCTCGCACACAAGCACATAATGACGCCGACATTACGCAGAGGGGGGGGGGGGGGGACTCAAAGGCGGTGAGCAGCCAGCCCGCAGAGGCACTGCAGAGTTCAGATAAAAACACTCAGTTCATAGTTCCCTCTGGAGATATCTATTGGGGGAGCTGCCGAGGACGGCCAGAGGTGAATCCAGAGTCCTGAAATGATGACAGAATGTTTATTCAGCTGGGCTCCTCTGAAAAGTTTGTGGAATTCCTCAGCAGAAGGTTTGGGAGGGTGACAGCATCAGGTTTATAAAACTTCTCAGGCGTGTTGAGATAAGACGGCCTGTCAAGGCCAGTCAGTGAGCCAAATTTCAGATAAACACAATTGTTTTGGGAACAGGCAGAACTTTAATGACATCTACCTTCAGTCTGTGTCGGTCCACTCGCGTCAAAAACATCCAAATTAAAATGACCAAACAAATGGAAAGTGCCTGAGAAAATCCCTGAGATCTAATCCATCCAGCCAAAAGTCTGGTTTCTCGAGACATGAACCAAGCCATCATGTAAGGCAGGCAGCCTGACCAGGTCCAGATTTGCTGCGGACGTCTTACTTGTATGTTGATAGACCAGGAACTAGCCAAATCCAAAAAGCAGGAACCAGTTATCATAAATCCAATTAAATATGCGTCCTTAAGATCCACAGATGACAGCAGAGATAGACACGTCATCAAGTCTTCCAAGTCGATGAGATATCCAGCTGTGTGCATGCCAACAGGGCAAATCGGCTCGCCTACAGCCTGTCTTCTCTTTGAAGACATGTTATCAGTTGTGTTGAGGGACCAACTGACCAAACTGAAGTCCATAGTTATGATTCAGAAGATTTTGTAGAAGAGAGGCTCTCAGACAGTTTCACAGACAAGAGAAAGCAAAAGCAAAGCGGAGACCGAGAGGAGACGTCTGCCCTCGAGAAGAGCAAGCGTTGAAGTGATGGCTGCTGCTGCTCCAAACTCCAACATGGCTTTGTAGCAATCTAGATCCAAAAAATAAAGAAGTATAATTTGTCTTTGTGGGAGCTGGAAGGTTAGTGTAACATCACCTGTCAGCTGAATATACTATGGTACAATCAAAAAGGCATTCAATTCAAGATCAACTGGACTTTATTTGTAACAGAAGACGTTTCGCTTCTCATCCGAGAAGCTTTATCAATTCAATGAACCAGACTGTGTGTGCGTGTGGATTTATAACAGGAGTCACGCACCATCATATGTAAATTGCAAGCTGAGGTAACACATACATGTAAATTGACAGATCACACCTTAACAGTAGGGAGTTCCCTTGAAGTCTCTGACAGCAGACACAACAACTGTATGTAAATTGACAAAAAACACCTCACAGCCCAACAACAGAGGTTTCTCAACAAACTTTGCTAGTCTAATTCACAGACAAGACATCTCTGCTCCCATCCGGTGTAAAACGTTTGTGAATCAGCCCCAAAACTGAGTTGTAAGTCTTGGAAAGTTGAAATCTCAGACCTCCTCCTCTGTTAAGAGAAGGTTTTTCTCTCTTAACATACACAGCTTCCTTCACACCTCTCTCAAACCATCTGTGCTCTCGGTCCAAAATTTGCACATTTTCATCCTCAAATGAGTGTCCCTTGTCCGTGAGGTGAAGGTGAACAGCTGAGTTTTGTCCAGAGGTGGTGGCTCTCCTGTGTTGGGACATTCGTCTGTGAAGAGGCTGCTTCGTTTCTCCAATGTAACGGTCTGAGCAGACCTCGCTGCACTGGACTGCATACACCACACCACTCTGTTTGTGTGTGGGGGTTCTGTCCTTAGGGTGGACCAGCCTCTGTCTGAGAGTTCTGCTGGGTTTGAAATGTACTGGGATGTTGTGTTTGTTGAAAATCCTTCTGAAATTCTCTGAGACTCCAGCAACATAAGGAATGACAATGTTTTTCCGTCTGTTAGCATTTTTCTGTTGATTATTGTGTTTAGCAGATTTCCTCGCTGACTTGACAAAAGCCCAGTTGGGATATCCACATGTTTGCAGCGATTTGTTGATGTGTTTCTGTTCCTTTTCCTTCCCTTCTGTCCTTGTGGGGATGTGTTCTGCCCGATGCTGTAAGGTTCTGATGACAGAAAGTTTGTGCTCCAGTGGATGGTGAGAGTCAAACAGAAGATACTGGTCTGTGTGGGTTGGTTTTCTGTAAACTTCAATGTTGAGACTGTCCTCTCCCTCCATATGCACCAAACAGTCCAAAAAAGGCAGCTTGTTATCGTTAGCATCCTCTCTGGTGAACTTGATGTTGTTATCAACCGAGTTAATGTGTCTGGTGAACGCTTCCACCTCCCTGGCTTGGATTTTGACCCAGGTGTCATCCACATAACGGAACCAATGGCTCCAAGCCAGGGAGGTGGAAGCGTTCACCAGACACATTAACTCGGTTGATAACAACATCAAGTTCACCAGAGAGGATGCTAACGATAACAAGCTGCCTTTTTTGGACTGTTTGGTGCATATGGAGGGAGAGGACAGTCTCAACATTGAAGTTTACAGAAAACCAACCCACACAGACCAGTATCTTCTGTTTGACTCTCACCATCCACTGGAGCACAAACTTTCTGTCATCAGAACCTTACAGCATCGGGCAGAACACATCCCCACAAGGACAGAAGGGAAGGAAAAGGAACAGAAACACATCAACAAATCGCTGCAAACATGTGGATATCCCAACTGGGCTTTTGTCAAGTCAGCGAGGAAATCTGCTAAACACAATAATCAACAGAAAAATGCTAACAGACGGAAAAACATTGTCATTCCTTATGTTGCTGGAGTCTCAGAGAATTTCAGAAGGATTTTCAACAAACACAACATCCCAGTACATTTCAAACCCAGCAGAACTCTCAGACAGAGGCTGGTCCACCCTAAGGACAGAACCCCCACACACAAACAGAGTGGTGTGGTGTATGCAGTCCAGTGCAGCGAGGTCTGCTCAGACCGTTACATTGGAGAAACGAAGCAGCCTCTTCACAGACGAATGTCCCAACACAGGAGAGCCACCACCTCTGGACAAAACTCAGCTGTTCACCTTCACCTCACGGACAAGGGACACTCATTTGAGGATGAAAATGTGCAAATTTTGGACCGAGAGCACAGATGGTTTGAGAGAGGTGTGAAGGAAGCTGTGTATGTTAAGAGAGAAAAACCTTCTCTTAACAGAGGAGGAGGTCTGAGATTTCAACTTTCCAAGACTTACAACTCAGTTTTGGGGCTGATTCACAAACGTTTTACACCGGATGGGAGCAGAGATGTCTTGTCTGTGAATTAGACTAGCAAAGTTTGTTGAGAAACCTCTGTTGTTGGGCTGTGAGGTGTTTTTTGTCAATTTACATACAGTTGTTGTGTCTTCTGTCAGAGACTTCAAGGGAACTCCCTACTGTTAAGGTGTGATCTGTCAATTTACATGTATGTGTTACCTCAGCTTGCAATTTACATATGATGGTGCGTGACTCCTGTTATAAATCCACACGCACACACAGTCTGGTTCATTGAATTGATAAAGCTTCTCGGATGAGAAGCGAAACGTCTTCTGTTACAAATAAAGTCCAGTTGATCTTGAATTGAACGCCTTTTTGATTTATTATGTCCTGGACGACTGAGAATCTTCACCAGCACTATGGTACAATCTGCAAAAATCATCAAACTTGAACTGTGTAGAAAATGTTGGAGAATAGAAATCACAATTCCAGTTCAGTCGTGTAAAGTCCGACCTTATTTGACCTGGTTAAACTTTTCTTTCTGCTGTGAAGACAGGCTGGGATTTTTCACCTGTCACTAAAATCCCATTCACCTTTAATTTTATTTTATGTTTTCTAGTTTATTTAAATTTTGTCCACATATCACTACTACAAGTCCCGATCCGGCCACATGTTTTGATGTATTATTTGCACGTTTCATTTTAAATCTTTGCATCAAGCAGCCTCAACAGTGTTCATGTGCATTAATGTAAAGATTAGATTTGCCCATTAGACTCCTATGGATCGTTAGAGCAGACGATGACGATGAAAGGCGCGGATCAAACAGAATCTCCCCGAGTCTGAACTCTGAGGTGGCAGAGGTTTCTGATGAGCCTCCTCAGGATTCAGCAGGGGTTTAAGAGGTGTGCAAAAGTCAGCATGACTGAAACACCGATGAGTTTTAAAGAAGCCTGGGTCAGACTGATTGGTTTGAAAAGAAGCCCAGAAGAAGAGCGTTAAACCAACAAAGTGATGTCAAAGGTCAAAGTGAGACGAGGACGACCACGTGGGAAGTGACGGAAATTTTTTTAAAGCCCCGACACGAGGAGCCGAGAGATGGACTGGATCAATCCCCCTCAACGAACTCGTGCAAATAATTTTTCTTATTTTAATACATCTTGAATGGTGACATTTCATCCATACAAGTGGTGATTTAATAGAAAAAAATATTTAAAAACACAACATTTTGTTGCTTAAATTGTGTGGAATGTGAAATAAATAGACCAACAACAGTATGTTTTTGACTAAAACAACGAAAATCTAAAAAAGCTAAGTCTGGTCCTCTGGACATTCAAAAAAAAAACCTGCAAAAAAAAAACTGTAGGAACGTTTCGCCTTTCGTCCGAAAGACTTCCTCAGTGTGAGATGCTGTGTTCAGCTCAGTCTTATAAATAGCACGCTCTCACAGTGGATCAACCAGTTTGCTGAGAGGGTGCTATTTATAAGACTGAGCTGAATACAGCATCTCAGATTGAGGAAGTCTTTCGGACGAAAGACGAAACGTTTCTACAGTTTTTTCTTCTTTTTTTTTTTTTTTTTTTTTGTTTTTTTTTTATGTCCAGAGGACCAGACTTAGCTTTTTTAGATTTTTCTACCTGGATTATTGAGCATGCATCAGGGTAAAACAACGAAAAGTTTGTTCTCTTATTCTGTGAGCTCTTTTGGACCACATGAGTTTAGGGATGCGCGATCTATACGATATACGGTAGAAACGATAGAAATTTAGCCTACGATAGAGATCTGTCTTCTACCGGCTAACCGCAGAAAATCAGAGTTGTCCGATTTAATCTTTACTTTTTTTTGTTTAAAACTGTGCATAAGTGGTGTTGAAGTGTGCAATCAGAGTTGTCAGAGTTAATCGATATGCACAGTTTTCAACATTAAAAAAAGTAAGTGGTGTTAAAGTATTTTCTTCGAGTGCTAAGTAGCGAAGCTATAAGCTAACTTCGTCCGGCTTGCCGTAGTTTTGCCATATTTGGACGCATGCGCAAAACGCTGTGTTCCGTCGAAAGTTTTTTTTTTTTTTTGTCGAAAGTTAAAGTAAGCGTTGGTCAGCCTTAAATCACAGTTGTCCGATTTAATCTTTACTTTTTTAGTTTAAAACTGTTTATAAGTGGTGTTAAAGTATTTTCTTCGAGTGCTAAGTAGCGAAGCTATAAGCTAACTACCGTATTTTTCGAAGTATAGGTTGCACCTTTTTATCATTTTTTTCATGGCCTGCGACCTATACTCAGGTGTGACCTATATATGGCTTTTTATAAAATAAGCTGATTTGTAATCATTTATTAACAAAAATTAAACTGAGACACACTCTTATAATAATGTCAGCTTACAAATATATTTTTTAGGTGTTTATCCTGCTAAAATTATTCATTTATTAAAGAAAAGTTCAGCTCAGACACATATTTGCTATAATTTTTTATCCATCCATCCATCCATCCATTTTCTTCCGCTTATCCGGGGTCGGGTCGCGGGGGTAGCAGCCTAAGTAGGGAGGCCCAGACTTCCCTCTCCCCAGCCACTTGGAGCAGCTCCTCTGGGGGAATCCCAAGGCGTTCCCAGGCCAGCCGAGAAACATAGTCCCTCCAGCGTGTCCTGGGTCTTCCTCTGGGTCTCCTCCCGGTGGGACATGCCCGGAACACCTCACCAGGGAGGCGTCCAGGAGGCATCCTAACCAGATGCCCGAGCCACCTCAACTGGCTCCTCTCGATGTGGAGAAGCAGCGGCTCTACTCCGAGTCCCTCCCGGATGACTGAGCTTCTCACCCTATCTCTAAGGGAGAGTCCAGCCACCCTGCGGAGAAAACTCATTTCAGCCGCTTGTATCCGAGATCTTGTTCTTTCGGTCATAACCCAAAGCTCATGACCATAGATGAGGGTGGGAACGTAGATCGATCGGTAAATTGAGAGCTTTGCCTTTTGACTCAGCTCTCTCTTCACCACGACAGACCGGTACAGCGCCCGCTTCACTGCGGACGCTGCACCTATCCGCCTATCGATCTCACGCTCCAGTTTTCCCTCATTCGTGAACAAGATCCCGAGATACTTAAACTCCTCCACTTGGGGCAGGACCTCCTCCCCGACCCGGAGAGGGCACGCTACCCTTTTCCGGCTCAAGACCATGGCCTCGGATTTGGAGGAACTGATCCTCATCCCGGCCGCATCGCATTCAGCTGCAAACCGCTCCAGTGAAAGCTGTAGATCACGAGCTGATGAAGCCAATAGGACCACATCATCTGCAAAAAACAGAGAAGCGATTCTAAGGCCACCAAAACGGATCCTCTCAACACCTTGGCTGCGCCTAGAAATTCTGTCCATAAAAGTTATAAACAGAATCGGTGACAAAGGGCAACCTTGGCGGAGTCCAACTCTCACCGGAAACGAGCCTGACTTACTGCCGGCAATGCGGACCAAGCTCTGACACCGGTCGTACAGGGACCTAACAGCCCATATCAATGGGCCTGGTACCCCATACTCCCGGAGTACCCGCCACAGAACCCCCCGAGGGACGCGGTCGAATGCCTTTTCCAAGTCTACAAAGCACATGTAAACTGGTTGGGCAAACTCCCACGCACCCTCCAGGACCCTGTTGAGGGTGTAGAGCTGGTCTAGTGTTCCACGACCAGGACGAAAACCACACTGCTCCTCCTGAATCCGAGGTTCGACTATCCGACGGACCCTCCTCTCCAGAACCCCTGAATAGACCTTACCAGGGAGGCTTAAGAGTGTGATCCCTCTATAGTTGGAACACACCCTACGGTCCCCCTTTTTGAATAGGGGAACCACCACCCCAGTCTGCCAATCCAAGGGAACTGCCCCCGATGTCCACGCGATATTGCAGAGTCGCGTAAGCCAACACAACCCCACAACATCCAGAGCCCTAAGGAACTCAGGACGAATCTCATCCACCCCCGGAGCCTTGCCACCGCGGAGCTTTTTAACCACCTCGGCGACCTCCGCACCAGAGATTGGAGAGCCCGATCCAAAGTCCCCAGGCTCCGCTTCCTCAGTGGAAGACGTGCCAGTAGGATTGAGGAGGTCTTCGAAGTATTCCGCCCACCGACTCACAACATCCCGAGTTGAGGTCAACAGCACGCCATCCCCACCATAAATGGTGTTGGTCGCGTACCGCTTTCCCCCCCTGAGACGCCGGATGGTGGACCAGAATCGCCTCGAAGCCGTACGGAAGTCATTCTCCATGGCCTCTCCGAACTCCTCCCACGCCCGAGTTTTTGCCTCAGCAACCACCCGAGCCGCATGCCGCTTGGACTGCCGGTACCTATCTGCTGCTTCCGGGGTCCCACAGGCCAAAAAGGCCCAATAGGACTCCTTCTTCAGCTTGACAGCATCCCTCACCGCCGGTGTCCACCACCGGGTTCGAGGGTTGCCACCACGACAGGCACCAACAACCTTGCGGCCACAACTCCGATAAGCTGCCTCGACAATAGAGGCGCGAAACATGGTCCACTCGGGCTCAATGTCCCCCGCCTCCCTCGGAACGTGTTCAAAGCTCTCCCGGAGGTGGGAGTTAAAGCTCCGTCTTACGGGAGACTCTGCCAGACGTTCCCAGCAGACCCTCACAATACGTTTGGGTCTGCCAGGTCTGACCGGCATCCTCCCCCACCATCGGAGCCAACTCACCACCAGGTAGTGGTCAGTGGACAGCTCCGCCCCTCTCTTCACCCGAGTGTCCAGGACATGCGGCCGCAGATCAGATGAGACGACAACAAAGTCGATCATTGAACTACGACCTAGGGTGTCCTGGTGCCAAGAGCACATATGGACACCCTTATGCCTGAACATGGTGTTTGTTATGGACAATCCATGACGAGCACAGAAGTCCAACAACAGAACACCACTCGGGTTCAGATCAGGGGGGCCGTTCCTCCCAACCACACCCCTCCAGGTCTCACTGTCATTG
>JBBPBX010006732.1:54160-67522 GCA_038048925.1 Garcialebias charrua
TTTTATATTTTATGTTTGTGACTATATTTGCTTATGCACAAGCATGTAAGCATCCTTGAAAATGGGTCTCTCTTTTGTTGGCATGTGAGTGCATCCAGGGTATAAGAGGCTGGAAACAGCTGCACAAAGAAATACAAACAAACAGTTGTGTAATGCATAATATGGGCTCTAATGAGGGGACTAACCTGTGGTAACTGAGGGGACTGCCTTCCGATCAGGCTCCACTTCCCATTACGAATCCTATAACCGCTGACCACTTTGCCTGTGAAAAAGGAATCAACCATTCATCCTTTCATTTATGGAATCAACTCAGAAATAATGAACTATCTAAGGTGGCTCACCAAGACGGTGTGTGTGGGTCCTGAAGGCAAACGGGTAGATGGGATATGAAGTATAATCACAAGCAATATCCGAGTTTGTAACTAAAAGATAAAAAGAATGTTAAGGTTGGCTTAACTAAATGTCCCTTTTCCTGCTCTTATCATTTCATGTATTTTATTTGAGCTGTGGGCTTTGGGGCAATGTGTGTTATAAACAGTGTTCCTTTTTTCTTCTTCTTCTTTTTTACATTAATAACAAAACATTCTTAAAAATGTGCAAAGGATAAACAATGATTGACTTTTAGTGAAAAGAAGTGCTGCCAACAACAGACACATCTCATATTACATGCATCTAAACAAATAGAATATCATGAAAAGGTTAAAAAAGCATTATCAACTTCCACCATTTAACCCTTTCCTCTGCTTTCACTTGCTTCTTCTTATTGACTACAAGTCATTCTACGGATTACCAAACACCAGACACCACCAGACTCTTAGCTCTTTCAGATTGCTCCTCCTTCTTCCTGAAGTCAGTGTTCACCACATCTATTTCCATGTGTTTGGCAAAATCCCTTACCATCTATCCTCCTTCATTTTTGTACTCCTTCATACCAAACCAACCAAACTGATCACCTGTGTTCCCTTCACCTAGATGTCTATTCATCACTCTATTCTGCTTGGAAACACTTACAACCACTTCATATAATTTACTCCACACTTCATATCTGTCTTCAAACTGAAGACCACACTGACAACATTCAACATAACCTCTTCCATTTCCAGCTTTCAAAACTCTCTTCCCATCCACTGCACTCTTAACCCATCTTCTTTTATCAAACAAAAGTCACCCCAATTGATGCACGTTAGCCAAGTACTGTAATGAGATTTTGAAAAATCTCAAAATTAACTGAGAAAATTACAACAAAAATAATCTTGTGACGCAATGCAATTTTCAAAAAGTCTCAAGTCTAGTTTTATACAAAAACAAAAGCTTTTAAATAGAATACACATTCTTGAGCAGTTCCTGTGTTCATCCCCTTGAGAAGCTAGACAACATCAAGAAGAACTAACTACCGGTACATACTGTATACTTGGGCTTCACAAATATATGTAAAAACTTTGAAAAGTCATACCTTTTTTTCCAGGAAGTACAACTGTGTCCACAGACATCAGCAGGTATATGCCAGCAATGAATGGCTGCCTGTAAGGAAGGAACAAGATCCAAAGTTGGTTGGACAAATGAGAATTATTTTATCCTACATAATTCACTGACAAAGTACTGTATTTACGTGTTCACGGTACATTCAAGAAGGATAGTTAAGTAATGACATTTTTAAAAACCCTCAAACTTAACTACATTCTTCCAACTTAGAACTTGAATGATTTGTTTTCAAAGAACATACACAGCATTTCTCACTACAGTCTATTATTTTGATCTTTTCGGTGCACGTTTTAATGAAAAAATTAAATAATTATAGCATATAGGCCTTTGCACAGAGCAAAATTAGTTAAAATTGTCTTTTTATTTGCCAACAGATTGTTGCCTTAAAATGAATTTATTGAATTCAAAGGGATTACAGGTAGTCCCCGATTTACGAGCGAGATCCGTTACAACGAGGCGCTCGTAAACCGGAAATCTCGTATTTCGGAACGGTTGCCATGTCTCTCGTAAGTCCGGAATTTCGCTCGTAAATTGGAACGGTTTCGCTAGCGCGACTACAAACACTCGTTTTTCATCAAAAAACTGCTTATGAGTGCATAAAAATGATCGGAAACGTGTGTCCACATGTTTAGCTAACGAACTGTGGTGAAAAAACACATGAAAACTCAGTATTTTTTGCGTTTTTTCCAAAAATTCGCCAGCTCGTAAGTCTGGAACCTCGTAGATCAGAGCGCTCGTAAATCGGGGACTACCTGTAAACATTTCAGCTCGTGTAATCATTCACACTCTGTCAAATGCCTGCAAATGTGGGAAAATGCTGTGTTATTCAGTTTAAAACGTTAGTTTGGTTAAGTCAAAACGTACCTTTTTGTTGTCATTCTTAAAGTAAGTCCCGAGCAATCTCTATGATGGGCTGTAAAACAATTTGTTTTAAACGCATAAATAAATTCAAAGTGACATAGAACGGGTCGAATGCAGCAAATACTTAATAAAAGATTGTTTGCTTTGAAATTGGCAAGGATTTTAGATGTTGGCAGAAAAAAAGAAGAAGAAATAATTGATGGCAGCACTTAAAGTTATCTGATCCAGTGTTGTTAAATGAGTTGTTCACAAGTGTGGTGTGAAAAAACAAAAAACTTTCAATATTTTTGAGAATGTTTTTTTAATTTTGTTTTTTTAACTAAAGAATTACAAGTCAGTTTTTAAAGGGGACCACATATTCAAAATTCACTTTTTAATGTTTTTTTACTCAACTTTGGGTATTTACTTCATAAAAAAACAGTCCTAAGGCCAAAAAAATGCACCCAGTGGTTTATTTACTCTAAGTAGATTTATTTATCTTTGATAAATACACTTCGTTTCCCACTTCCTGCGGTTTGTGACGTCACAAACCGCAGCCAACCACCTCAAACCTGAGTCCAGCCCCTCACCTAGCAACCCCTGGTGATGCTCCACCCACTTCAGTATAAAACACGTCACGGTTGCCGAGACGTTGAAACTGTGCACACACACACTCTCGCGGGGCGACAGTCTGTAACGTACAAGCACCACTGATCGATATACTTTTCAGATTAGCAACTTATTTAGTTTAAGAATACTTTTCACTTCATCAAAATCTAATCAAAACTTCAGCGTTCTAAATGTAGGTGGTTGTATTTGTTTCTTATACGATGAAGGACTGCTTTTAGCATAACTGCCAGGTTGGCCTAGAGGTAATGATTTGGACTGTCACCCGAAGGACCGGGGTTCGCTTCCCGGTCACGGCATTATTATTATTTTTTTTTAAGCCTTTTGTTTCGGAGAGATTTCATGTGTACAGCACTTTGTTGCAGCTGTGGTTGTTTTAAATGGCTTTATAAATAAAGTATAATTGTTATTTTTACGTTTTAGTTCAATTTTTACTAAAAATTGAACTAAAACGTAAAAATAACAATGAACTGCCCGTAACTGCGCAGCGGACTCGGTGGGGCTACTCGGTGGGGCTACATGCTAACAGGTGTTGCTAATGGCGGCGCTGGCAGACGGCTTTTGGTAAGTTATTAAAACGTATTAAAACATTTTTCTGGCTCCAAATGTATGAAGATAGCATACTAATAGTCCTTCCTGTAAAGGGTTTGGACAGCATGGTGCTACAGGAAGCCTGGGAGCTCAGACGTAACACAGCGGAGGGAGGCAAACAGCTCAGCTCAAAGTATGTTTGGCTGTTTTTGTGATCGGCAATGGAAGGCATTTACCGATCACATACTTTTTCATGAAAATCGGCCGATTATGATCGGTGGCCGATCGATCGGCACATCCCTAATTTTTAGCGATCGCTCTCAACACGCAGCCGGGAGAAATAAAACGAGCAGATCGCCGGCGAAGACACCATCTGCGTGCGGGAGCTGCTCGGAGCTGCTGGCTTGAGGTCCGGGGGTCCGGTCAGAGGTTGCCTCATGCGGATAAATTAACTGGAGACACTCGGTGAACTTTGTTTGTGTGTGGACTGAAGCAGCGATCGCTCCCAAAAGCGCCGCATGCAACGAGCGGAGCTAGCACCGTCCGCTCGGAGGAGGAAAAGCTATCATTAGCCTCGGAGGTGGGCTAATGCTAAAAAAAAGAAGCTGCAAATGGCGGCGCGCTGACAGCTTTCGGTAAGTTATCTTAAGCTAGCACTAACAGTAAGTCAAATGAGTAATAAAAAAAGAGCTAATTTTAAAACAACAACATATTAGAGATACTGGCTTTTACAGAGGGCGTAGTTAATGTAAACAGATCTTTGTAGGGCGTGGCTTTCAGACCTCATTATCATAAACCGGTCGTTTTGAACGGAAGTGAAATTTGGCAGAATTAGAAAGGGGATATTTTATTATCTAAGCATTATTTTGTGTATAAAATTGAATGAAAATGGTCTGGAAAGCCCACAGATACACCACAAAAAATTATATGACCTACATTTGGTCCCCTTTAAAACAAATTATGTTTTTGCAACTAGAACCTACAGCAAAATTAATTTTCTATGAACAATATTGCACTTAATTTATCATTTTATCTGGACAAAATGTTTTGTTATATAAACTTATATTTCTGAGATCAAATCCTAGAAAGACCTTGCAGGATCATTTTAAAAATGCACAGAATTTAATATATCGTTGATCTTTGAGTTTCAGTACTTACTTTTGAAAGCGTGAGCATCTCCATAATGAATCTGCAGCACAAAGTAGGACACTCCTGAATTTTTTCCGACTCTAAACCCGACATCTGGGGGAAAAAAAAGATAAAGAGAGAAAAGGCTGTTCAGAAATGGCAGAAAAACACCAAGTCAAACACCAAGTCAAACACCAAGTCAAGCAAAAGTCAGAATTGAAAAAGACTTCTGGACAGAAGTCGAAACGTTTTCTGCAACAAATAAAGTCCAGTTGATCCTGTATTGAACGCCTTTTTTTGATTTCATCATGTCCTGGACGACTGAGAATCTTCACCAGCACCAAGTCAAGCACCAAATGTAGTGACTTCGATTCACAAGTCGCTGCCGGCTGAGTCCAGTAGTTTGCTCTGTGACGCGTCTCCATTAGTCCATGCTGAGTCCACCTTGTATTTTGTGTATTTATTAAAACTAACACAATTACTTTTGCATCCAACAAATAGCACCGGTATTAATTTACACGTTGGTCAGTTTGACTGACAAAGATATTGATGAAAAGTTATGTTTCTAAATTGTCCTCCAGTGACGGTCAACAGAAAAGTTTGCAAGAAACCCCAGTAACCCAGCACCTGGGGCAATTATTCAGATCAGACAAGAATATGCATATATGTACATATGCATAAACATATAGATGTATATATGCACAAACATGCATATACATATAATGTACAGATAGACATATACATGTAAATATAACATGTTCAACTCAAATTGTGTGTGTTTGTGTGTGTGACTGTTTTGTGGTTTTTAAGGACAGTGTTTTGTCAGGACAGTAATGAGCTGTTATCTGATTGATTGTCTGATTGCTTATAGTGTATGACTGTCCAAACAAACAACTGTCCATAAAAACCACAATACACTCCTATACACACATAATTGAACATTAAGGTTGATGAAACCACACGTAGCAAGTAATTCTGTTTAGGAACACAAGAACTAAAATGTACCTTGGTATTCGTGTTTAAAGGAAGTTGATCGTGCTTCTGGCTACCTGCGATCTCCTGACTCTGGACGTGTTCACATGACATCTGTAACAGATCATTTATACTTATATTTAGAGGAAATTCTACATTTTGATGATAGCTGCTGTCACATGTAAACCAATAAACATTACATGATTGTTTGTTTTTGGCCAAAGTATCCATCTCACATAAAGGAAAGATAAATGGACAGAGTATTTACAAAACTCCTCTCATGATAGGTGGACTAAGATGAAATTAAAATTAGCTGAATGAAAGAAAACTATAAATTTAAAAACTGTGACTAATAATATTGAAGTCATACTTAACAATCCCTGCATTATTTATATAATTGATATCTATGTCATATACATACACACAAATATACATATATACATGTATATAAGCATATCATAAATGCATATTCATGTACTGTACAGTGTATATACATATATGCATATACATGTATATATATGCATATACTGTACAGATAGACATATACATGTAAATATAACATGTTCTACTAAAATTGTGTGTGTTTGTGTGTGTGACCGTTTTGTGGTTTTTAAGGACAGTGTTTTGTCAGGACAGCAATACGCTATACAGTAATCAGACAAGCAGATAACAGCTCATTACTGTCCTGACAAAACACTGTCCTTAGAAACCACAAAACAGTCACACACACAAACACACACAACTTGAGTTGAACATGTTATATTTACATGCCTATTACATGTATATATAAGTGCATATATACATGTATATGTAAGTGCATATATACATGTATATGTAAGTGCATATATACATGTACTGTATATGCAAATGCATTTAAACATGTAAATGCATATATGTATATATACAAGAATATGCATATATGTACATATGCATAAACATATAGATGTATATATGCATAAACATATACATGTATATATATGCATATACATATAATGTACAGATAGACATATACATGTAAATATAACATGTTCAACTGAAGTTGTGTGTGTTTGTGTGTGTGACTGTTTTGTGGTTTTTAAGGACAGTGTTTTGTCAGGACAGCAATACGCTATACAGTAATCAGACAATCAGATAACAGCTCATTACTGTCCTGACAAAACACTGTCCTTAGAAACCACAAAACAGTCACACACACAAACACACACAATTTGAGTTGAACATGTTATATTTACATGCCTATTACACGTATATGTAAGTTCCTATTTACATGTATGTGTAAGTGCATATATACATGTATATGTAAGTGCATATATACATGTACTGTATATGCAAATGCATTTAAACATGTAAATGCATATATGTATATATACAATATGCATATATGTACATATGCATAAACATATAGATGTATATATGCATAAACATATACATGTATATATATGCATATACATATAATGTACAGATAGACATATACATGTAAATATAACATGTTCAACTGAAGTTGTGTGTGTTTGTGTGTGTGACCGTTTTGTGGTTTTTAAGGACAGTGTTTTGTCAGGACAGCAATACGCTATACAGTAATCAGACAATCAGATAACAGCTCATTACTGTCCTGACAAAACACTGTCCTTAGAAACCACAAAACAGTCACACACACAAACACACACAATTTGAGTTGAACATGTTATATTTACATGCCTATTACATGTATATATAAGTGCATATATACATGTATATGTAAGTGCATATATACATGTATATGTAAGTGCATATATACATGTACTGTATATGCAAATGCATTTAAACATGTAAATGCATATATGTATATATACAAGAATATGCATATATGTACATATGCATAAACATATAGATGTATATATGCATAAACATATACATGTATATATATGCATATACATATAATGTACAGATAGACATATACATGTAAATATAACATGTTCAACTGAAGTTGTGTGTGTTTGTGTGTGTGACTGTTTTGTGGTTTTTAAGGACAGTGTTTTGTCAGGACAGTAATGAGCTGTTATCTGATTGATTGTCTGATTGTTTATAGCGTCTGACTGTCCAAACAAACAACTGTCCATAAAAACCATAGTACACTCCTATACACACATAATTGAACATTAAGGTTGATGAAACCACACGTAGCAAGTAATTCTGTTTAGGAACACAAGAACTAAAATGTACCTTGGTATTCGTGTTTAAAGGAAGTTGATCGTGCTTCTGGCTACCTGCGATCTCCTGACTCTGGACGTGTTCACATGACATCTGTAAGAGATCATTTATACTTATATTTAGAGGAAATTCTACATTTTGATGATAGCTGCTGTCACATGTAAACCAATAAAAATTACATGATTGTTTGTTTTTGGCCAAAGTATCCATCTCACATAAAGGAAAGATGGATGGACAGAGTATTTACAAAACTCCTCTCATGATAGGTGGACTAAGATGAAATTAAAATTAGCTGAATGAAAGAAAACTATAAATTTAAAAACTGTGACTAATAATATTGAAGTCATACTTAACAACCCCTGCATTATTTATATAATTGATATCTATGTCATATACATACACAAATATACATATATACATGTATATGAGCATATCATAAATGCATATTCATGTACTGTACAGTGTATATACATATATGCATATAAATGTATATATGCATATCAGATAGACATATACATGTAAATATAACATGTTCTACTAAAATTGTGTGTGTTTGTGTGTGTGACTGTTTTGTGGTTTTAATGGACAGTGGTTTGTTAGGAAAGCAATACGCTATAATCAGACAATCAGATAACAGCTCATTGACAAAACACTGTCCTTAGAAACCACAAAACAAGTCACACACACAAACACACAATTTGAGTTGAACATGTTATATTTACATGCCTATTACATGTATATATAAGTGCGTATATACATGTATATGTATATGCATATATATACATGTATATGTTTATGCATATATACATCTATATGTTTATGCATATGTACATATATGCATATTCTTGTATATATACATATATGCATTTACATGTTTAAATGCATTTGCATATACAGTACATGTATATATGCACTTACATATACATGTATATATGCACTTACATATACATGTATATACGCACTTATATATACATGTAATAGGCATGTAAATATAACATGTTCAACTCAAATTGTGTGTTTGTGTGTGTGACTTGTTTTGTGGTTTCTAAGGACAGTGTTTTGTCAATGAGCTGTTATCTGATTGTCTGATTATAGCGTATTGCTTTCCTAACAAACCACTGTCCATTAAAACCACAAAACAGTCACACACACAAACACACACAATTTTAGTAGAACATGTTATATTTACATGTATATGTCTCTGATATGCATATATACATTTATATGCATATATGTATATACACTGTACAGTACATGAATATGCATTTATGATATGCTCATATACATGTATATATGTATATTTGTGTATGTATATGACATAGATATCAATTATATAAATAATGCAGGGGTTGTTAAGTATGACTTCAATATTATTAGTCACAGTTTTTAAATTTATAGTTTTCTTTCATTCAGCTAATTTTAATTTCATCTTAGTCCACCTATCATGAGAGGAGTTTTGTAAATACTCTGTCCATCCATCTTTCCTTTATGTGAGATGGATACTTTGGCCAAAAACAAACAATCATGTAATTTTTATTGGTTTACATGTGACAGCAGCTATCATCAAAATGTAGAATTTCCTCTAAATATAAGTATAAATGATCTCTTACAGATGTCATGTGAACACGTCCAGAGTC
This sequence comes from Garcialebias charrua, assembly GCA_038048925.1. NCBI lineage: Eukaryota > Metazoa > Chordata > Actinopteri > Cyprinodontiformes > Rivulidae > Garcialebias > Garcialebias charrua. The sequence continues at coordinate 63,568 of JBBPBX010006732.1, forward strand.
AGGAGATCGCAGGTAGCCAGAAGCACGATCAACTTCCTTTAAACACGAATACCAAGGTACATTTTAGTTCTTGTGTTCCTAAACAGAATTACTTGCTACGTGTGGTTTCATCAACCTTAATGTTCAATTATGTGTGTATAGGAGTGTACTATGGTTTTTATGGACAGTTGTTTGTTTGGACAGTCAGACGCTATAAACAATCAGACAATCAATCAGATAACAGCTCATTACTGTCCTGACAAAACACTGTCCTTAAAAACCACAAAACAGTCACACACACAAACACACACAACTTCAGTTGAACATGTTATATTTACATGTATATGTCTATCTGTACATTATATGTATATGCATATATATACATGTATATGTTTATGCATATATACATCTATATGTTTATGCATATGTACATATATGCATATTCTTGTATATATACATATATGCATTTACATGTTTAAATGCATTTGCATATACAGTACATGTATATATGCACTTACATATACATGTATATATGCACTTACATATACATGTATATATGCACTTATATATACATGTAATAGGCATGTAAATATAACATGTTCAACTCAAGTTGTGTGTGTTTGTGTGTGTGACTGTTTTGTGGTTTCTAAGGACAGTGTTTTGTCAGGACAGTAATGAGCTGTTATCTGATTGTCTGATTACTGTATAGCGTATTGCTGTCCTGACAAAACACTGTCCTTAAAAACCACAAAACGGTCACACACACAAACACACACAACTTCAGTTGAACATGTTATATTTACATGTATATGTCTATCTGTACATTATATGTATATGCATATATATACATGTATATGTTTATGCATATATACATCTATATGTTTATGCATATGTACATATATGCATATTCTTGTATATATACATATATGCATTTACATGTTTAAATGCATTTGCATATACAGTACATGTATATATGCACTTACATATACATGTATATATGCACTTACACATACATGTAAATAGGCACTTACATATACGTGTAATAGGCATGTAAATATAACATGTTCAACTCAAATTGTGTGTGTTTGTGTGTGTGACTGTTTTGTGGTTTCTAAGGACAGTGTTTTGTCAGGACAGTAATGAGCTGTTATCTGATTGTCTGATTACTGTATAGCGTATTGCTGTCCTGACAAAACACTGTCCTTAAAAACCACAAAACAGTCACACACACAAACACACACAACTTCAGTTGAACATGTTATATTTACATGTATATGTCTATCTGTACATTATATGTATATGCATATATATACATGTATATGTTTATGCATATATACATCTATATGTTTATGCATATGTACATATATGCATATTCTTGTATATATACATATATGCATTTACATGTTTAAATGCATTTGCATATACAGTACATGTATATATGCACTTACATATACATGTATATATGCACTTACATATACATGTATATATGCACTTATATATACATGTAATAGGCATGTAAATATAACATGTTCAACTCAAGTTGTGTGTGTTTGTGTGTGTGACTGTTTTGTGGTTTCTAAGGACAGTGTTTTGTCAGGACAGTAATGAGCTGTTATCTGCTTGTCTGATTACTGTATAGCGTATTGCTGTCCTGACAAAACACTGTCCTTAAAAACCACAAAACGGTCACACACACAAACACACACAATTTTAGTAGAACATGTTATATTTACATGTATATGTCTATCTGTACAGTATATGCATATATATACATGTATATGCATATATGTATATACACTGTACAGTACATGAATATGCATTTATGATATGCTTATATACATGTATATATGTATATTTGTGTGTATGTATATGACATAGATATCAATTATATAAATAATGCAGGGATTGTTAAGTATGACTTCAATATTATTAGTCACAGTTTTTAAATTTATAGTTTTCTTTCATTCAGCTAATTTTAATTTCATCTTAGTCCACCTATCATGAGAGGAGTTTTGTAAATACTCTGTCCATTTATCTTTCCTTTATGTGAGATGGATACTTTGGCCAAAAACAAACAATCATGTAATGTTTATTGGTTTACATGTGACAGCAGCTATCATCAAAATGTAGAATTTCCTCTAAATATAAGTATAAATGATCTGTTACAGATGTCATGTGAACACGTCCAGAGTCAGGAGATCGCAGGTAGCCAGAAGCACGATCAACTTCCTTTAAACACGAATACCAAGGTACATTTTAGTTCTTGTGTTCCTAAACAGAATTACTTGCTACGTGTGGTTTCATCAACCTTAATGTTCAATTATGTGTGTATAGGAGTGTATTGTGGTTTTTATGGACAGTTGTTTGTTTGGACAGTCATACACTATAAGCAATCAGACAATCAATCAGATAACAGCTCATTACTGTCCTGACAAAACACTGTCCTTAAAAACCACAAAACAGTCACACACACAAACACACACAATTTGAGTTGAACATGTTATATTTACATGTATATGTCTATCTGTACATTATATGTATATGCATGTTTGTGCATATATACATCTATATGTTTATGCATATGTACATATATGCATATTCTTGTATATATACATATATGCATTTACATGTTTAAATGCATTTGCATATACAGTACATGTATATATGCACTTACATATACATGTATATATGCACTTACATATACATGTATATATGCACTTACATATACATGTAATAGGCATGTAAATATAACATGTTCAACTGAAATTGTGTATGTTTGTGTGTGTGACTGTTTTGTGGTTTCTAAGGACAGTGTTTTGTCAGGACAGTAATGAGCTGTTATCTGATTGTCTGATTACTGTATAGCGTATTGCTGTCCTGACAAAACACTGTCCTTAAAAACCACAAAACAGTCACACACACAAACACACACAACTTCAGTTGAACATGTTATATTTACATGTATATGTCTATCTGTACATTATATGTATATGCATGTTTGTGCATATATACATCTATATGTTTATGCATATGTACATATATGCATATTCTTGTATATATACATATATGCATTTACATGTTTAAATGCATTTGCATATACAGTACATGTATATATGCACTTACATATACATGTATATATGCACTTACATATACATGTAATAGGCATGTAAATATAACATGTTCAACTGAAATTGTGTATGTTTGTGTGTGTGAATGTTTTGTGGTTTCTAAGGACAGTGTTTTGTCAGGACAGTAATGAGCTGTTATCTGATTGTCTGATTACTGTATAGCGTATTGCTGTCCTGACAAAACACTGTCCTTAAAAACCACAAAACAGTCACACACACAAACACACACAATTTCAGTTGAACATGTTATATTTACATGTATATGTCTATCTGTACAGCTCATGTATATTATATATATATATATATACATGTATATGTTTATGCATATATACATCTATATGTTTATGCATATGTACATATATGCATATTCATGTATATATACATATACTGTATGTATTTACATTTTTATATGCATTTGCATTTACATGTATATATGCACTTACATATTCATGTATATATGCATTTGCATTTACATGTATATAGGCACTTACATATACATGTAAATAGGCACTTACATATACGTGTAATAGGCATGTAAATATAACATGTTCAACTGAAATTGTGTGTGTTTGTGTGTGTGACTGTTTTGTGGTTTCTAAGGACAGTGTTTTGTCAGGACAGTAATGAGCTGTTATCTGATTGTCTGATTACTGTATAGCGTATTGCTGTCCTGACAAAACACTGTCCTTAAAAACCACAAAACAGTCACACACACACAAACACACACAATTTCAGTTGAACATGTTATATGTACATGTATATGTCTATCTGTACAGCATATGTATATACATATATATATACATGTATATGTTTATGCATATATACATCTATATGTTTATGCATATGTA
>JBBPBX010006733.1:6561-23352 GCA_038048925.1 Garcialebias charrua
AAGAGAGAAACGCACAGAGATGGAAAGAAAAAGTAGTTTTTATCAGCTGGGTTCACTCTGTTAGTTTAATAACTTTGTCTCAGGCTAGAAGAAGGTAATGAAGGCTTTAGAAGAGGCAGGACTCTGAACCAATCTGACACATCCACATATCTTCAGCAATCATAGCACCATCCTACCAAATTACACTTTTATATCGTTCTGAATGTCAAAAAATGAATTTAACTTTAGCAGCGTCTACATGTTTCAGTTCATCACATCATCACAGAGAAATGACTTTTAGCAGTTGTTTTTCATCGAGCTTCAGAATCACTTATAATTCTTTATTTATTAATTTATAATTATTTTTATTATTTATTGTCCCTTGATTATCGCGAGGGTTACGTTCCCGACACCCCCGCAGTAAGTGGAAAAATCACGATGTAGGAACACTGTATTTATATTGGTATTAATGCATGTATATATTTTAAGGTTTTAGAAACGTCACACTCTTGTAATGTTCTAAACTCTTAAACCTACATCATTTTAACAACATACTTGTATGTACTGTACAGTAGCTACTGCAAAATTTTATATGGGGACTCCCCAGCCTTGGTCAGGTTCTGGTCTGGTTCTGATCCTCTCCTTGCAGCCGCTGAGCACCAGATGTTTTAGAGAGAACTGGACCTTTGGAGAGCCAGCACAAAACCACATAATGGTCCTGATCGAGTCCAAATAATCCAGAAGTATCTGGATGAAAACATTTCGGGTGAGCTCTGGCAGTGCCTCCCCACTCGAGAGACTCCCTGGGCCACAAAGCAGCACTCAGACTGACCGATGAAGTAGTCCTGGTCCGGTTCTGGTCCGGTTCTGATCGGCTCTCTGCAGCCACTGAGCGCCGAAGTCACTATGAATAAGGACCAAACTTTTTAGTCAGGTTCGGATCGGATCAAAACTTTCCCTCAATTTTGGCAGAAAGCAGCAGCTGTAAGCACTGTTGGCTTTTGGGTAATGTAGTTCTTTTGGACTGGCAATACAGTGAAGGCTTATTGAAAGAAAACTACAAATCGGCAGCGCCTGTCCAAAGTTTTTGTTGTTGTTAACTTTTGTCTGTACCGTCCCCATCACATGTTGACAATCGTTGAAAAACCACAAAAGAGCGAGTCCTTGAAAGTTGAGGGACTACTTTATTCAAATGTATATAAAAAAAGAGTTGTTGTTGTTTTGGACATTACCCGTGAAATAAAAATAAAAATGTTCTGCACCCGTTCTGTGAGGGAAAATAACAGAACAGAACAAGCAGTTCATGAGTATCATACATGAGTCTGTGTGGTTAGCACCACTTTCTTTTCTGTGCTAAAATAATTAGCACTCCATTTAGAAGTGTGATAAAATGTCAGCTTTACTTCTGGGGGGACAAAGACAGCAGGTGACAGTGAAAGATGTGAACAAAAATAAAAATAACAGGGATTCATACATTTATTTGATTTTTGTTTCATTGTGGGAACTCAAGGCAGGCATTAGGTTATTTTTAAAACAATATATGCAGTAAAAATTAGCATATGTCCCACTTTTTAGTTAAAAAAACAAACTGGTAGGCGTTTAAAAAAAAGTTTTCTACGTTCGGACTGGCTGCATAAAAAAAACAAAAAAACTATAGGTGCTCATTTCTGGTCACAGGATGCAGCATTCATCATGCTCAAACATGGTGTTTGTGTTTGCAGAGGTTGTCCTGACTCTAGTTTACGTAGACATCACGTCCAAACAAAAAGTGTGTTTTGTTCCAGTTCTGTGGTACATGAGGTGCACTTTCATGATGCCGTGTTCACAGTACTGGACTCATCCTGTGCTACCTTGAGTTGGTTTTGTTTTCGTTTTTTGATGGTTGCAGATTTTTGGCTGAGAGAACACCCACACAAAAGTGCCAAAACACACTTTTTAAATCAAATATCAATCGTATTTGCATCTAAAATGATTTCCATTAATATCCAGCCATACAGAAGCACCTAAACAACTTGTAAATGCTCTTTAATGTTTTGATGTTGTCTCATCAGCCTTATTTTAGTTCATGTTCTGTAGACGTGGTCCTGCCCAGTTTGTGACACCTTTAGAAAAACAAGTTGACAGAGCAAATTTGACCACTTTCTGATGATTTTACCTCTCATAAGACTTTAAAAGCATTCTGGCATTGAGAACACCCAGCTAAGAAGCTGCTCAGGTGTTGCTTTGTCTCGTTCTTCTTGCAAACACTAAAGTAGGGTGCACCCGATGGCAGTTTTCTGGCCGATCACCGATTTCTAAAAAGTCTGACGTGCCGATTCCGATTTTTGGCCGTACCGATTTTGTTTCATAAACGACACTGTCAGGTGTTATCAGGTCACAATGCACCTTCAGTTTTCCAGAATTATTTTATTGAAAAACATACCCTGGAAAAATATCCTAGAAACAATACAAACTTGTTTTAACTGGCCATTAGTTAGTGCTCTGAAATATAAATGAAGTTCAGACAATTGTTGTTAAAAAAAATATGTAAAATCGGTTTCTCATGCAAGTATGGGCCCATTTCCCAAAATGAAGGGTAAATAAAGGTTTGTGTGGCCATTTGTGGTCAGTAATGTTGCATTTGGGGACAAGTCAGACTGTGAGCAGGCTCGTCTCTCCTTCCTCTCTCATGTCTTTTTTTAAAATCGACAGAATGTGATATTAAGTGGTTTTATTTGTGTAGTCTCAAAGACGGCACATGTTTTAAAACCTTTCCTGTCCTCTTCCATGTTGATGCTTCCATCGCAGAAGAGGGAATGAGCTTTGCCAAGAACCTTGATACAACCCTATACCATCAGTGCGCCATTTGGACTTATTGATGTTGTCCTTTTACCTTTTCTAGAAAAACATTTCTTTTTTTTAAAACCCCATGTGAAATACTGATTCAAACGACCACGTCTGAACGCTCCATGTTTCCAGTGTGTTCTGGTGTCTCAAAGCAGAGTTAACATGTGGTTTCAGTTTTGCAAGTGAAATTGTAGGTAAAGTTTGCAAAAGCAACAAGCTCCTGTCATGATCTCCTCCAAGCACTGTTCCATCAGCTGTTGATGGATGACGTCCTGCAGACAGGTGCACAGGTTACGTCTCCACCTTTGCCCTTTACACACCGAAATTCCTCCATATTCCTTGAATTGTTTGACTTTTTTCACTGCAGAGGGATAATTTAGCAATTCCATTCAAAACTTTCTTTGAGAAAAGCATTCGTTTGCTCATATCTTGTCCTCCAACACCTCTCTGCTTCTGAGTTGCAGTCACCTGTTAATCTAGCCCTAAACTGCTCCATCACAACCCTTTTTGTAATGTGTTGGTCTGCCACCCAGAAATGGATATGGATTGTATGAACTTTATAAATTAAGCTTATAAATTAAATTAAGTTTAAATTAAGTTTATAAATTAAATTAAGGGGCGGCCGTGGCACAGTGGTAATGGCAGTCGACCCCCAATCGGAAGGTCGGAGGTTCGAGTCCTGCATCCGCCCACCATGTGTCGTAGAGTCCCTGGGCAAGACACTTAACCCCGAGTTGCTCCCGGTAGGTCTGGATAGCGCCCTACAAGGCAGGCTACCACTAACGGTGTATGAATGTGTGTATGAATGGGTAGATGGCTCGTATTGTAAAGCGCTTTGGGGCTCCTCAGAGGGGTTGGAAGGCGCTATATAAATAAGCTCCATTTACCATTAAGGGTCTGACATGGATGAATGCACATTGGCCATCGGCCTTAGTTGTACATCAAATCAACTGATTCATCATAATGTTCTGGTGGTGTTTGCCAACATTTAGCTTTGTTGCTTTGCTTTGTGAATATCAACCAACCTGTGTAGGAGTCCACACTCTGGAGCCATGACAACACCAGTATACACCAGCGTTGTGTGTAGGCTCACATTTAGACAGCCGGACGGCCCTTTGAGTCTGGCAGGGCCTGATGTTCCCATGCAGACACAGAGGTGAGATGTTTGCCGAGCACAATCTGTGTTTGCACGGCTCTCTGCAGAGTCACCGCCTGGCTCTCCGATCCCTCGAGACCTTGTCTGCTGAGGAAAGAAACGGGGGCAGGGAGGCGCTCGCATGTGTACAGGAGACCAAAGAGTCACCACAAATGTCTGGTGTACGGCCAGGGGGCCAAAGGAACAAGCGGTGATTCTTTTTCCTCAGCTGGTCTGCAGTTATTGAGGGTTTGTTTGGTCTCGCTGGAGTTCAGGCTTCACTCTGAGTGCATTTTATTGATACAGATTTGACACATACAGTCCATGAGGGAATTTATTTTGAACCAGTGTACTTACACAGGCAGGGTATCCACACATCATTAAAATGTCTTAAATTCATTAAAAAAATGTGTGTTGGTCTTAAATATATTACTCGGAGGCCTTTAAATGTGTCTGAGCTGGAGTGATTAACATTCTCTGTCGCCAGGATGGATTTCAACCATCTGTAAAAATGAGTGGGGGGATAAATGTGTTTAACCATCCAATCTAACGATGATTCAGGGGTTAAACTTACCCTCCTTTCAACCCTTAAAAAGAAGCAGAGTCACAGTTTGACCCGATCAGGTCAGGTCAGGTCATGCTGGTTGACTTGATACACAACAGTTGTACCCAGTGTTCCCAGCTCAGAGACAGACTGCAGGTGAGAGCACCGACCAGTGTTTCCTGGACTAGTTTCCAAGCAGGACGCTCCGCTACCCTAACCGAAGGTGACGACATGTAATAAATTATTAAACCTCTACATATTAAACTAGAGTTGCATGATATTGGACTTTTGGCCCATATCCGATATGCCAATATGTTAAAACTTATTTGGCCGATAACCAATACCAATATTTTTTCCCTATAGACCTACTTACAGAGACTACGTACCGCTAGGTTTCTCTGCTGTGGAATTAAAATACTACATTATTCTACATGGTCTTTGTCAATGTGGCCTGCTATTAAACGCAGATGCTAAAAGGGGACTGAAAATGATGTAACACTTTAACTTGGATTATGTTTAATGTCAAATTAATTAATGAGATTTTCTCTCTCTAACACAATGACAACACTCAAACAGTGCAAATCTGTACCTTTTTATATCAGTGAGTTATTTTGATGGAATGGTCGACGTCCGATATTTAACTTTATAGCTAATATTGCCCGATACTGATACCATGCCAATAATATCATGCATCCCCATATTAAATTTATGTGTTGCATGTAACTAATTCACTACAGCTGGGAGAGGTCCCAGAACGGATACACCGTCACTCCACCGCCTCCTCCCACACAATGTCCCTGACTTCCCCAGGACTTTTGTATCTAAAATCTAACTCTAACTCTGTATGTAAAATCTACACAGTGTTTTAACAACAACAAGGTGCTGTGGCTGTTTGGATGAGCTAATCTTAATTACCGGTATATTTAGAATTGTACTGAGAGGTAACTGTACTGTGACTTCTTGTGCTGTAGTTTAAAAAAAATATATCTTGACAACCCCTCCATTGAAAACACTAACATGATATTAAAGTAAACCACAGAAAAGTCGTTCAAAACCCCGCTCTTCCTTCAGAAGCCCATTAGTCTTGAGAATCTAGATGGTGCAGGTAAAAGTCTTCTTACAACTTCAACGCTTCAGTAGAGAACATTATACTGTGTACTTTAACTAAGGCCGTGTACACAGTATACTGTGTACTTTTACTAAGGTCATCAAGAATGTTGATGAGGCCTCTAGGAGTAGAAACATGGTCATTCAAAATATTTTTTTTCTGATTTAATCCCTGGGACTATTTAATCGCGTCTATGTCTGCCCCAAGAGGGTTGTAAAACAAAACTGTGTACAACAAATCAAAGTTTAGGATGAAGAGGTAGTTTGCTAAAACGCCTAGAGCGGTTCACGTCCATAAATGATTGAAGGGCTTTGAGTTATTAAAGCATCTAAATTCTAACACAGCTGACATTTTGTCACAGTCGTAAAAAAACAAAATGGTTTTCCAGATTTGTTTGAGTTAGGCTGGGTTTGAGTCTGCTCTGAAGTTTTATTTATATACATGTGTATGAGAGCAGGAAGGCCAGTTAGGATAATGGCTTGATGGATAAATCTCTCACAACAGGGCTGTGCAACGCTGGAAGCTCTCTCTGCATGTGCGTGTGTGTTTTTAGCCCTTTTAGGATGATTTGCGAGAGTCAGCGCTTGCACAGTTCTGTCCAGAAGAGCTACTCTGCCCCCCCCTCCTTTAAATCAGCCCAGTGCTTGCAAACAGGCCAGGGCTGGTTAACGCTGGGTCAATAATACGGGTCTGAATGGGACAAACCCACAGCCTCAACTCTTCCTCTGTTAAACACAGCGTACATGTAAATAAAAATGCTTAGGGAACACAGTTGGTCATTTTTTCTGAGTAAGTTAAGGGCTTAGTATTTCTTGAAGGCATATTGCTCGCTGCCTTTCAAGCCAGAGTTTCACTTTAAGATCATCTTTTGTTGAAAAATTTATCCGTTTTATTCAAACCTTGTCTGACTATGTGTTGACGTTAGCTGCTACTTCAACTTTAGAATTCAAAGCTCTTTATTTGTCATACACACCCCATGTGGTACATGTGGTGGAATGTAATTGTGTACACAGAGTCCCAGTTACATCCAACAAAAGTATAAAATGTAAGAAAAACAGTAATGAAATCTAAGATATGAACTAAGAAAAATATTAATAAAAATACACTAAGCACTAGTAGTATAAAAATATGTCGAACAGCAGAATGACCATGTGTCTGTGTGAGCAGATGAGCACGAATGAGCACAGCAACCTGAAACAAATCAGCAGCAACATGAAACAGATCAGCAGCAACATGAAACAGATCAGCAGCAACATGAAACAGATCAGCAGCAACATGAAACAGATCAGCAGCAACATGAAACAGATCAGCAGCAACATGAAACAGATCAGCAGCAACATGAAACAGATCAGCAGCAACATGAAACAGATCAGCAGCAACATGAAACAGATCAGCAGCAACATGAAACAGATCAGCAGCAACATGAAACAGATCAGCAGCAACATGAAACAGATCAGCAGCAACATGAAACAGATCAGCAGCAACATGAAACAGATCAGCAGCAACATGAAACAGATCAGCAGCAACATGAAACAGATCAGCAGCAACATGAAACAGATCAGCAGCAACATGAAACAGATCAGCAGCAACATGAAACAGATCAGCAGCAACATGAAACAGATCAGCAGCAACATGAAACAGATCAGCAGCAACATGAAACAGATCAGCAGCAACATGAAACAGATCAGCAGCAACATGAAACAGATCAGCAGCAACATGAAACAGATCAGCAGCAACATGAAACAGATCAGCAGCAACATGAAACAGATCAGCAGCAACATGAAACAGATCAGCAGCAACATGAAACAGATCAGCAGCAACATGAAACAGATCAGCAGCAACATGAAACAGATCAGCAGCAACATGAAACAGATCAGCAGCAACATGAAACAGATCAGCAGCAACATGAAACAGATCAGCAGCAACATGAAACAGATCAGCAGCAACATGAAACAGATCAGCAGCAACATGAAACAGATCAGCAGCAACATGAAACAGATCAGCAGCAACATGAAACAGATCAGCAGCAACATGAAACAGATCAGCAGCAACATGAAACAGATCAGCAGCAACATGAAACAGATCAGCAGCAACATGAAACAGATCAGCAGCAACATGAAACAGATCAGCAGCAACATGAAACAGATCAGCAGCAACATGAAACAGATCAGCAGCAACATGAAACAGATCAGCAGCAACATGAAACAGATCAGCAGCAACATGAAACAGATCAGCAGCAACATGAAACAGATCAGCAGCAACATGAAACAATCAGCAGCAACATGAAACAATCAGCAGCAACATGAAACAATCGGCAGCAACATGAAACAATCAGCAGCAACATGAAGTATTTTTTTCACAGTGATTATTCTTAATTATTTATTTATTCATGATGAGTCTATCTGCTTCAGGGTAGAAGCTGTTCCTCAGTCTAGTGGTTCTACTTTTAATGCTCCTTAACCTCCTTCCTGAGGGGAGCGGGGCAAAAAGTGTGTGTGCTGGGTGAGTGAGGTCCTTCATGATGCAGGTGGCTCTCTTCCTGCATCTGGAGGTGTAAATGTCTGTGATGGTGGGGAGACTGACTCCAACATCTTCTGTGCAGCCTTCACCACTCTCTGCAAAGCTTTTCTTTCTGCAGCTGTGCAGCCTCCATGCCACACTTTGATGCTGGAACACAAGATCTGTAAAATTCATTCATTACTGTATTTTGTATCTGCTAAGGTGGGTTAGCTGCGATTGCCATCTTAAATTGGGTTGTCTGTAAAATGTAATGGGTTGTAGATGTACATCTAATGTTAATATTCTTAGAGTTTAACTCAAATCTGTCTGTTGGTTCATGAAAGTGTCTTGTGCCTGACACTCTGCTAGTTTCCCATGCATGTGTGTGAGTGTAACATAGAGAAACAGCTGCATTGATTATGATTTTGTTTGCCGAGTTCTCATAACAGAAATGCAAGCCGTGGGAACACCTGGAAAACGGGAGAGGAGGTATCAGCTCAACTCCTGGCTCTTTACCAGGCATACACAAGCGCACATCTCACATGTGCGAGGGCAGCCTGGGATCCCAATCAGTAGCACTTAACAAAGCTGTTCTCTTTCTCCTTTTTAATCGGAGGCTCAATTTGTCGCTGGGGTGTCGGGTTCCTGATAAGCGAGTCGACTCGACGAGACGAGTATGAGGAGGAACACAAAATGGATGCACCTGCTAACAAATGAAATCAAACCACTCCATCTTCATTTCCCCCTTTTCTCCACCAGCTGGAACAATGCTAGCTCACTTTAGCTCCGAGCACATCGAGTTATTTCCCACTCAGCAGAGAAGGAAGCCTGCCTCACTTCCAGTCAAATAGTGAGAGGGCGCTTGGATGTCTATAACTTTTGATAGACTGCATGGCTCAATTTCAGTTGTTGAAGGAGCTTAATGTGAAACATTCATCTTTTTTTGTATAATTTACATATAATTACGTATAATTGTATCATTTCCATTTTGACATTTCTGTATGGGTTGAGTAAATCTTCAGCATATCTTCCCCTTATGAATGTAAGTCAAAGTCTTAGCAGTAAATCAGCTGCTCCCCATAAGGTTTCTTTACCCTAGTAAAACCATTAGTCAGCTATTTGATTTTGAACTTTCACATGAAGCAATCAACTTGAAAAACCAGCTGTCTCAGGTGATTTCTGCTGCTGCACATGTCATAACAAACACGTGTATCTCTGGTTGCTAATGGTTTTGCCTGTCTGTACATGTTCGATCGTCTATACCATTGACAAAATAAACTACAGGACAAATTTTAATGAAACCCTTAGTAATAATCAGATGTACGTCTACAAATGGTTGAGTTTTCAGGTCAGTCCAGTTCAAAGCGGCTGCATGCAGTCAGTTTTCCAATGATGAGATGAAATTTAGGCCCTGTTTACACGAAAACGAGTTCTGGTGAAAATGGAAGAGTTTCCTTGTGTTTGTACTGTTCACTTACATGAAAATAGCGAATGATTTCTCTGACAATAGCACAATTTGAGAACGGGTTCCCGAGTGCAAATGGTTCAAAAATGTCTCTGTGTCTGTTGTCGTTTAAGCAGGAAAAAAAAAAGATCTTTCCTGTCAGGGAATTCCTGGCTCATGCGCAGTACGACGTAAAACATAACAGCTTTCTACAATCCACAGAAGAAGAAACTATCGACAATGGCAGAGTTTTATTTGCGCTTCTGACTCATAAATCTATGAGTGTAATTTCCCTTGACTGCTTTCAGTTTGAACATCTGGGCTTTTGTCATGGCGGTTTTCTCGTGAGAAAAACAGAACGTCTTTTTTTTATTAAATACATGCTCACTTAAAGAACATAGCACCAACTAGTGGCGTGGTGAGGGAATTGCACCTTTTCCACATCTACCATTACTGTGTAAACGTAGATTGTAATTAGAACGTTTTCATGTAAATGTGTTAATAGAAATGGGGGAAAAAAAACAATTTTCATTGGATTGTTGTTGTATAAACAGGGAGTTAGTGTGTTAAGAACTGAATAATTCTCAACACATACACCAAGTGCTACACGGTGCACGAGACCTTTCCTTCTTTGGCATTAACCGTTAAAGTAAACGTTGTCTGTTACTATCTTGTGAACCACTCAACAGATATTTTTAAAAGCTCTCAGACAGCTAATCAACCATAGCCACAAAACATCATTACAGTATAACTCTGTCAGTTTATGGATTTTAAGCTAAAATCTGATGTGGTGGCAGCTTAAAGCCGTGCCCAGAGCAGACTCTGAACACTAAGAGATCACACAAGATAGGAACGTATTTGGAGAATGATATTCTTCAAGGTTTTGACAAAAACAGCTTTGCGATTTTTCAACCTAAGCTCTCAGTTTAAAGCTCGAGGATGAAAGGCGGCAAGTGATATCCATTCCTTCAAGGAATAGCTCTTTAATTTACTATCTGTGTACAGGTATCTAAACGTAATATTCCATTCCTGTACCAAGCTGTTTGACAGAGCTGCGTGTGACTCAGCGCTTAGTTGTCGGCTGTGATGTGAGGAGCTGTAAAGATAACACAGATGCAGCGGCACCATGGAGGAGATTAAAGGAGCAGCGCGGATCACAAATGAAGCCTCTGGTTGCACCATCAGACGATCACCAGCAGGACAGATTACCATGAAAGCTGTGTCCAGATGTCCGAACGTTATTGATCCCTGAAAGGTTTGATTTGATGCCAAGACTTCCTCCATCCACTGGTTTACGATCAGAAACTTACGAACTAATTACGATTAGTGGACCCTTAACTTTGTAATCCTGCTAGAAGTAGCCATTTTGACTTTATTTGAGTTTTAGCTTGTTGCGATAACATTTTCTTCAGCTGTTGTTGAGGCTTGTTTTTCCAGCACAGGACTGTGTGTACTTATTTGTGTTTTTCTTGTGTCGTCTGCCCCTCAGTGTTTTTCCCTCATGTTGCCAGCTCCTGTCACACCTGTTCTCTATCCCAATCACCCCAGGTGTTCGTCATTGTCGCGCATCAGTGTCCTTATATATTCTGCATCTCCTTGTTGTTCCCCTGTCAGTGGATTGTCCTGTAAAGGCGTCATGTTCTGTCTCCTTCCGTGTCTCCTCATTCATATTTGTAAGATTTGCTGCCACATCAGCCTTTTGTTTTCATTTAAAGGGGACCTCAGATGCATTTTTTAAAATTTTATGTTATTTCTTTGTGCTATCTAGACCCTATTCCTTCAATTTAATGCACAAAATAATTCTTAGATAATCAATTATACCCTTTTTAATTCTGCAATTTTTAACTTTCGTTTTGAACGAACGGTTTCTGATAGAAGTTCTGAAGTCCACGCCCTTCAACGATCTGTTTACGCCCTCTGTAACAGCCAGTATCTGTAATGTGTTGTTGTTTTAAAATTAGCTCTTTTTTTATTACTCATTTGACTTACTGTTAGTGCTAGCTTAAGATAACTTACCGAAACCCGTCTGAGCGCGCCGCAATTTGCTGCTCCTTTTAGCATGAGACCTGCCGAATCCGAAGCTAATGTTAGCTTGTTCCTCTTCCGGTGTTCGCCAGCTCCGCTCGTTGCACGCGGAGATTTTGGGAGTTATCGCTGTTCCAGTCAAGACAACACAAAGTTCACCAAGTGTCTCCCGTAAATTAATCCGTAAGGAGAAGGTCCTCGCTGCTGCGAGGCTGCTGCAAGGCTGCAACGAGGCTGTACAGTTGAAGCTCCGCTCCATCCGCCAGAAGCAGTGTCCCGTTGCCGCCGGTCCCTATGCCGGGAGTCCGCTCGTTTAATTTTTGCCGGCTGCGCGTTGGTAGCGATCGCAAATACACTAAAAATTGAACTAAAACATAAAAATAACAATTATACTTTATTTATAAAGCCATTTAAAAAACCACAGCTGCAACAAAGTGCTGTACACATGAAATTAAGAACATATAAACAAAAGATGAGATGAAATCATGAAAAACAACAGTCATGTGTTTAATACAGAAGTGGGTTGAGCCTAACCAGGGGTTGCTAGGTGAGGGGCTGGACTCAGGTTGGGGTGGGTTGTCCTCGCGCCTGTGACGTCACAAGCGCGATTGACTTCCAGTTTATTTCAAAAACGAACCGTTTTTATCACAGATAAATAAATCTACTTAAAGTAAATAAACCACTGGGTGCATTTTTTTGGCACAAGGACTGTTTTTTTATGAAGTAAATACCCAAAGTTGAGTAAAAAAAACATTAAAAAGTGAATTTTGCATCTGTGGTCCCCTTTAATATATGTTGTACTATATTATATACGTTCAAGCTCCCTGAGCGTCTGTCTGCACTTTGGTTTTAACAAATCACCAGATCGTGATAGACTGGCCCAGTATTTTAATTTTATCATTTTTACACACTACTTAAAGGTGAGCAACAATCCGTTCATTCTCAATTAGTTCATCTGGACAGTTTCTTTTTAGTAGAAACGTTTCACCCTCACTCCAGAGGGCTTCGTCAGTCAGAGCAGTCCAAAGCAAACTGAAGCTACCCCACCAAGTAAACAACTTAAGTGGACCAACCAGTTTGCTGGTCTTGAACCACTTTGGACATGTCTGCCTGCCTGGGAGGAGTCGACGAGGGACAAGCCCCCAGAAACCATCTTGGCTACAGCAAACTGGTTGGTCCACTTAAGTTGTTTACTTGGTGGGGTAGCTTCAGTTTGCTTTGGACTGCTCTGACTGACGAAGCCCTCTGGAGTGAGGGTGAAACGTTTCTACTAAAAAGAAACTGTCCAGATGAACTGATTGAGAATGAACGGATTTGATACCTGGACTATTGAGAATGAACTTTCTGGTGAGCAACAATGTTTTTTGCCTTTGTCTGTGCAAGCGTTTGTCTGTTAGCAAAATATCTTGTGACCGACCTGACAAATTTTTATTAAACTCTCAGGAAATAATGAATGAATGTACGTTCACAACAAAACTGACTTTTGGAGACAACCCAATTCAAGATGGCTGCCACAGCCAACTCACCTTAATCAGCACAAAATGGCTATAATTTGATTAATTCTACATATCTGTATTGAACTAAACCTCGATGATGTAGTAGCTAAGATTCACTCACAACATCTGCTGGCTAAACAGAGATCACAAGATTTGTTCGATTTGACTCAAACCATGAAAACTCTTCACCTTCTTATTATAAGATAACCTTATTGTTGGACATAATAAGGTTATCCTATAATAAGGTTATTATAAGATAACCTTATTGTTGGACATAATAAGGTTATCATATAATAAGGTTATTATAAGATAATCTTATTATGTCCAACAATGTTCAGTCAGGTCATCTGGACAGTTTATTTTTTGTTGAGACATTTCGTCTTTCATCCAAAGGACTTCATCAGTCAGTGGCGCCACAAACAAACTCAGTCCCACAAGCAAACTCGGAGTGGATCAACCAATTTGCAGTTTGCTGGTGATAAAATGGTTTCTGGGGCCCGCCCTCTCCTCCGTCGACTCCTCTGAGGCAGCCACGGCCAAAGTGGTTCAGAACATCAAAGTTCATTCTCTGTAATCCAGGTATAAAATCCAGCAAAGTTCACTGTCAGGTCATCTAGACGGTTTCTTTGATGCTTTGAACCACCTTGGCCATGAAACCATCTGATCACCAGCACACTGGTTGATCCACTATGTGAGTGTGCTGCTTGTGGGACTCAGTTTGTTTGTGGCTCCTCAGACTGATGAAGTCCTTTGGATGAAGGACGAAACATCTCGACAAAAAAAGTTACTGTCCGTATGACCTGATTGAACTTTGTTGGACTTTATATCTGGATTATTGAGCATGAACTTTGACCTCATTACATGATTTTATTAGGAGTATAAGTAAGTTAAGCCCTATATTGTGATGTGCTTCATGAGATCTTGGCTTTTCTTTGACTCCATGTCATGTTGTCCCCTCCCTCCAGTGGTTTTGTCATGTCTGAGAGCAGACTGATTCTTTCCTCAGCTCCCGGCTGTGCTCTCGATGGATTTGCAGCAGATAAATAAATAACTAAGCTGGCACCCCTCGCTTTGGATCGCCTCTGTTTTGGCAGGCCATCCACGCTGCATTTTCTGTCCGGTGTAAACATGTCTGTCAAACGGCGCGGTCAGGGGGCCCGACTTCTTGGCATTCACGACTCCGCGCCGCCTCGCAGCACTGCCAGCTCTCTGCCTCTGCCCGCCTGACCTTGGCTCGCCTCGACATGACTGAGCACACTCGGCTCTACCTTCCAGATTCGTGCGGCTCTTTGGGAAGCAGAGCCGGCTTAAGTGGCTGTTAGTGAAACTGACGGCAAGTTGAAGAAAAGGACGTCGGCTGGACGTGCTCGCAGCGCTGACGTGGTAGACGACGGGTAATGACCGTGACATCGCTGCGGTTGAGCTAGCTGGGCCAGACCAGGAAGACTCGCTGCTTAATCAGCTCATCTCACTACCATTTCTGTCATCCTCGCCACCCCGAGAAGCCATTTTTATCATCCAAGAAGCTCCGAACCAATACAAGAGAGGAAGACCGAGGTCGGCTCGATAAGACGAGAGCCTCATAACTTTCCAAGCGCTTTCTTTTAGTTTCAGCGCACGTGTTTTGGCTTTGAAACCAACTTTCCGTGTCTGACACGCATACAGAGACGCTGCAGATCCAGTTGTGGACGGTTCTGGGGGCACGCTGTCTCTTCCCGCTCCATATCCTCCGCCTCACCTCTGGGAACTGTCACTTTTTCATCAGTCAGTTACGAAGCGTTCACTCTGCCTCGCGGTTCTTTCACGCACCCCTCCCTGCTTCCAAAGAAGAGCAGCTTCAACTCGCTGTCGTCTTCTCTCCCACACCATCGCAGCAGTTTCCCTGTTTGACAGTTTTATCCCTGACACGCCGTCTTGCAACTTGGAAGCCACAATTTTACTGACTCTCAATTAAGGTGCTAGTTGGGTTTAGCTCAGATGTCTTCTCCTTACTGTTTTTCTGCCGTTGCTCACAGTCATAACCCACTCTCACTCTATCACTTGCCACCATGTATGTGGGTGTGTTTGGTCCTTTATCCATTAGCAAGATATCTCAGAACTCACCTGCTGAACAGATTTCAAATGTAACTTTGAGAGTCAGTCTGATTCAAGAGGGCTGCCACAGCAAACTCATCTTAGAAAACACTTACCGGTAAATGCGACCAGACTAACAAAATGAGTCAGAATGAGAATTGGCTGCAGTGCAAAAACATGAAAATATAGATTTTTGAGATGTGCGAACAAACAAGTCCTTAAAGTCACCTTCTAGTGATCCCGGCAACTAAAATAACACATAATCCTCCTAATCTACATTAAAATTGAAGTTTTCCAACGGGTACATCTTCACAAATAACACATTTTATTCTAATCCTTTTGATTTTGCTTTGATATTGACCAAGTTTCTCTTTTGGGTGCTGTAGTGCTGGGAAATCCCTTCATATAATGTTTGGCGTGGTTGTGAAGCTTGTGCATTCTCCTTTTTAAATATAGGGCTGGAACACCCAGTGACATCCCTCCAGACCAATAAAAATTATTTTTAAACAAGTACTTTCATAAATAAAGTGAACTCCCATGTTGCCAGGTCGGGTCATAGATCTCTAAATATAAAACAAACTGTGTATCAGTTTGAATTTTTGAGATGAAGAATTTGAAAATAATAACTCTGTATTGAAAAATGTCTCATTGTGACTATGAGCAGGTCACAAATGTGTGTAACTTGGTCTGGTTTTTGTTGTTGTTGTTGTTGATTCAGTAGCTGAGGCTGACACTAGCGGATCACGTGATATAACAAAACGTTGTTTTCAGGGTTTAACCAAAATGGCTACAATTCCATGTTTTTTCAACATAAGATGTTTTGCGTTGCTTCAAAGAATGCTCGGCCTTTAATTCACCTCTGGTCACAGATAACATCCTGAGTTGACGAGGCTGGAGTTAGCAAGTGAAACGCCTCGGGATGTGCCGGAGTCATCAAGATGCATCACGTGGAGAAAAAAAGCAACAACAAAAATTATTTTCTAGCTCTGTTTGTAAAGCCTAATGGCCTAATGAAGGCTTTTCTTTTTGCAGCTTGCTCAAGAGCCAAGGCTTTTCTCCCTCTTTTTTGTTGCACAAAAAGCTTCAACAGTAAGAAGCTACTCTCATCTTCCTGCCTCGTTTTTCTTCTTCTTCTTCTTTACCTCCTATTCAGAGGCTCTGCTTGCAAAGAAAAGTAATTTCATTCTCTCTGTCCCTGAGAGAATCAGTAAAGTTACAGTGAATGACTGTAGCAACATATTATTTTTTTCTTGGTTCTATTTCAGACCCGTAACCTGGGGGTAAATATGCAATTAAAATACCAGCAGCTTACTTTCTCCTCCACTCTACCACTTCTCCTTCAGCCATGAGCACAAGTCATGTACAGCTTGTTGACTTGCTTCTCCTAATTGCCTTTTTTTATAACTGGGCTAAAACAACAGCTAATATTCAACCAGCAACCAAACATGCTTTCTCTCCTTTTAGCTGTATTGGCCTCTGCCCAAAGCGGAGTCTGTGTTTGTCTGTCTGTAGCATTAGCAACATATCTCGTCTGTCTGTAGCATTAGCAACATATCTCGTCTGTCTGTAGCATTAGCAACATATCTCATGATTCTGTGGGTCTTTTTCAATGAAACTCTAGAAGGAACCTTTGGATGTGCATCTACAAATCAAACTTTTAAA
>JBBPBX010006733.1:24422-34489 GCA_038048925.1 Garcialebias charrua
TTCGCGTGTAATTGGATTTCCCATGATTAAACACGGCTTGAAGTTCAAAATCACTTTTAAAGCAAAATTAAAGTGATTTATCATTTTGTTTGCAAAAACAAACATATTTAAATGATAATATATATATATTTTGAGCAATTTTATGAATGGTAAAAAAATCATGTCAGTGGACCCTTAACACTTTTACTTCCACTTGTATTTGTAAGATATGCATGTCACAGGAGATTTATAACAACTATAATCTGCTCTCGTGCAAGGCGGATGCCTTCTCTCCCTCTCCTGTCCTCCTCCTGCTTTTTATTTGCTCTCCGTCTGTGTATCAGCTCTTATTACACATCTTCTGAAACTAAAACTACTGTCATGGATCTGGTCAGCTGGACTTTCAATGCAATCGATAAAATCTGTTCAATAAAGCAACATGGTCCTGGAGAGCCCTGATGCCCCGCTGAGACTCACGCTGCAGGAAACGTCATGGATCCATGGGGAGTTTGGGAGCTGATGTGTCTTTCTGTTTTGTCTCAGGAGGACGTCGAAGACCTTTATATAATTGGAACTATGATTGCAGGGTTTCTGATTGTGTCCATACTGACTACATGTGTCCGTACTGACTACATGTGTCCGTACTGACTACATGTGTCCGTACTACATGTGTCCGTACTGACTACATGTGTCCGTACTAACTGCATGTGTCCATACTAACTGCATGTGTCCGTACTGACTACATGTGTCCGTACTGACTACATGTGTCCATACTGACTACATGTGTCCATACTGACTACATGTGTCCATACTGACTACATGTGTCCATACTGACTACATGTGTCCATACTGACTACATGTGTCCATACTGACTACATGTGTCCATACTGACTACATGTGTCCATACTGACTACATGTGTCCATACTGACTACATGTGTCCATACTGACTACATGTGTCCATACTGACTACATGTGTCCATACTGACTACATGTGTCCATACTGACTACATGTGTCCATACTGACTACATGTGTCCGTACTGACTACATGTGTCCGTACTGACTACATGTGTCCATACTGACTACATGTGTCCATACTGACTACATGTGTCCATACTGACTACATGTGTCCGTACTGACTACATGTGTCCATACTGACTACATGTGTCCATACTGACTACATGTGTCCATACTGACTACATGTGTCCATACTGACTACATGTGTCCATACTGACTACATGTGTCCATACTGACTACATGTGTCCATACTGACTACATGTGTCCATACTGACTACATGTGTCCATACTGACTACATGTGTCCATACTGACTACATGTGTCCATACTGACTACATGTGTCCATACTGACTACATGTGTCCATACTGACTACATGTGTCCATACTGACTACATGTGTCCATACTGACTACATGTGTCCATACTGACTACATGTGTCCATACTGACTACATGTGTCCATACTGACTGCATGTGTCCATACTGACTACATGTGTCCATACTGACTACATGTGTCCATACTGACTACATGTGTCCATACTGACTACATGTGTCCATACTGACTACATGTGTCCATACTGACTACATGTGTCCATACTGACTACATGTGTCCATACTGACTACATGTGTCCATACTGACTACATGTGTCCATACTGACTACATGTGTCCATACTGACTACATGTGTCCATACTGACTACATGTGTCCATACTGACTACATGTGTCCATACTGACTACATGTGTCCATACTGACTACATGTGTCCATACTGACTACATGTGTCCATACTGACTACATGTGTCCATACTGACTACATGTGTCCATACTGACTACATGTGTCCATACTGACTACATGTGTCCATACTGACTACATGTGTCCATACTGACTACATGTGTCCATACTGACTACATGTGTCCATACTGACTACATGTGTCCATACTGACTACATGTGTCCATACTGACTACATGTGTCCATACTGACTACATGTGTCCATACTGACTACATGTGTCCATACTGACTACATGTGTCCATACTGACTACATGTGTCCATACTGACTACATGTGTCCATACTGACTACATGTGTCCATACTGACTACCTGTGTCCATACTGACTACATGTGTCCATACTGACTACATGTGTCCATACTGACTACATGTGTCCATACTGACTACCTGTGTCCATACTGACTACATGTGTCCATACTGACTACATGTGTCCATACTGACTACATGTGTCCATACTGACTACATGTGTCCATACTGACTACCTGTGTCCATACTGACTACCTGTGTCCATACTGACTACATGTGTCCATACTGACTACATGTGTCCATACTGACTACCTGTGTCCATACTGACTACATGTGTCCATACTGACTACATGTGTCCATACTGACTGCATGTGTCCATACTGACTGCATGTGTCCATACTGACTACATGTGTCCATACTGACTACATGTGTCCATACTGACTGCATGTGTCCATACTGACTGCATGTGTCCATACTGACTACATGTGTCCATACTGACTGCATGTGTCCATACTGACTGCATGTGTCCATACTGACTGCATGTGTCCATACTGACTACATGTGTCCATACTGACTGCATGTGTCCATACTGACTACATGTGTCCATACTGACTACATGTGTCCATACTGACTACATGTGTCCATACTGACTGCATGTGTCCATACTGACTACATGTGTCCATACTGACTACATGTGTCCATACTGACTACATGTGTCCATACTGACTACATGTGTCCATACTGACTGCATGTGTCCATACTGACTACATGTGTCCATACTGACTACATGTGTCCATACTGACTACATGTGTCCATACTGACTACATGTGTCCATACTGACTACATGTGTCCATACTGACTACATGTGTCCATACTGACTACATGTGTCCATACTGACTACATGTGTCCATACTGACTACATGTGTCCATACTGACTACATGTGTCCATACTGACTACATGTGTCCATACTGACTACATGTGTCCATACTGACTACATGTGTCCATACTGACTACCTGTGTCCATACTGACTACCTGTGTCCATACTGACTACCTGTGTCCATACTGACTACCTGTGTCCATACTGACTACATGTGTCCATACTGACTACATGTGTCCATACTGACTACATGTGTCCATACTGACTGCATGTGTCCATACTGACTGCATGTGTCCATACTGACTACATGTGTCCATACTGACTACATGTGTCCATACTGACTGCATGTGTCCATACTGACTGCATGTGTCCATACTGACTGCATGTGTCCATACTGACTACATGTGTCCATACTGACTACATGTGTCCATACTGACTACATGTGTCCATACTGACTGCATGTGTCCATACTGACTACATGTGTCCATACTGACTACATGTGTCCATACTGACTACATGTGTCCATACTGACTGCATGTGTCCATACTGACTACCTGTGTCCATACTGACTACATGTGTCCATACTGACTACATGTGTCCATACTGACTACATGTGTCCATACTGACTACATGTGTCCATACTGACTACATGTGTCCATACTGACTACATGTGTCCATACTGACTACCTGTGTCCATACTGACTACATGTGTCCATACTGACTACATGTGTCCATACTGACTACATGTGTCCATACTGACTACATGTGTCCATACTGACTACATGTGTCCATACTGACTACATGTGTCCATACTGACTACATGTGTCCATACTGACTACATGTGTCCATACTGACTGCATGTGTCCATACTGACTACCTGTGTCCATACTGACTACATGTGTCCATACTGACTACATGTGTCCATACTGACTACATGTGTCCATACTGACTGCATGTGTCCATACTGACTACCTGTGTCCATACTGACTACATGTGTCCATACTGACTACATGTGTCCATACTGACTACATGTGTCCATACTGACTACATGTGTCCATACTGACTACATGTGTCCATACTGACTACATGTGTCCATACTGACTACATGTGTCCATACTGACTACATGTGTCCATACTGACTACATGTGTCCATACTGACTACATGTGTCCATACTGACTACATGTGTCCATACTGACTACATGTGTCCATACTGACTACATGTGTCCATACTGACTACATGTGTCCATACTGACTACATGTGTCCATACTGACTACATGTGTCCATACTGACTACATGTGTCCATACTGACTACATGTGTCCATACTGACTACATGTGTCCATACTGACTACATGTGTCCATACTGACTACATGTGTCCATACTGACTGCATGTGTCCATACTGACTACATGTGTCCATACTGACTACATGTGTCCATACTGACTACATGTGTCCATACTGACTGCATGTGTCCATACTGACTACATGTGTCCATACTGACTACATGTGTCCATACTGACTACATGTGTCCATACTGACTGCATGTGTCCATACTGACTACATGTGTCCATACTGACTACATGTGTCCATACTGACTACATGTGTCCATACTGACTACATGTGTCCATACTGACTACATGTGTCCATACTGACTACATGTGTCCATACTGACTACATGTGTCCATACTGACTACATGTGTCCATACTGACTACATGTGTCCATACTGACTACATGTGTCCATACTGACTGCATGTGTCCATACTGACTACATGTGTCCATACTGACTACATGTGTCCATACTGACTACATGTGTCCATACTGACTACATGTGTCCATACTGACTACATGTGTCCATACTGACTACATGTGTCCATACTGACTACATGTGTCCATACTGACTACCTGTGTCCATACTGACTACATGTGTCCATACTGACTACATGTGTCCATACTGACTACCTGTGTCCATACTGACTACATGTGTCCATACTGACTACATGTGTCCATACTGACTACCTGTGTCCATACTGACTACCTGTGTCCATACTGACTACATGTGTCCATACTGACTACATGTGTCCATACTGACTACCTGTGTCCATACTGACTACATGTGTCCATACTGACTACATGTGTCCATACTGACTACATGTGTCCATACTGACTACATGTGTCCATACTGACTACATGTGTCCATACTGACTACTGTGTCCATACTGACTACCTGTGTCCATACTGACTACATGTGTCCATACTGACTACATGTGTCCATACTGACTACCTGTGTCCATACTGACTACCTGTGTCCATACTGACTACATGTGTCCATACTGACTACCTGTGTCCATACTGACTACCTGTGTCCATACTGACTACATGTGTCCATACTGACTACATGTGTCCATACTGACTACCTGTGTCCATACTGACTACATGTGTCCATACTGACTACATGTGTCCATACTGACTACATGTGTCCATACTGACTACATGTGTCCATACTGACTACATGTGTCCATACTGACTACATGTGTCCATACTGACTACATGTGTCCATACTGACTGCATGTGTCCATACTGACTACATGTGTCCATACTGACTACATGTGTCCATACTGACTACATGTGTCCATACTGACTGCATGTGTCCATACTGACTACATGTGTCCATACTGACTGCATGTGTCCATACTGACTGCATGTGTCCATACTGACTGCATGTGTCCATACTGACTACATGTGTCCATACTGACTGCATGTGTCCATACTGACTACATGTGTCCATACTGACTACATGTGTCCATACTGACTACATGTGTCCATACTGACTGCATGTGTCCATACTGACTACATGTGTCCATACTGACTACATGTGTCCATACTGACTACATGTGTCCATACTGACTGCATGTGTCCATACTGACTACATGTGTCCATACTGACTACATGTGTCCATACTGACTACATGTGTCCATACTGACTACATGTGTCCATACTGACTACATGTGTCCATACTGACTACATGTGTCCATACTGACTACATGTGTCCATACTGACTACATGTGTCCATACTGACTACATGTGTCCATACTGACTACATGTGTCCATACTGACTACATGTGTCCATACTGACTACATGTGTCCATACTGACTACATGTGTCCATACTGACTACATGTGTCCATACTGACTACATGTGTCCATACTGACTACATGTGTCCATACTGACTGCATGTGTCCAT
This sequence comes from Garcialebias charrua, assembly GCA_038048925.1. Taxonomy (NCBI): domain Eukaryota; kingdom Metazoa; phylum Chordata; class Actinopteri; order Cyprinodontiformes; family Rivulidae; genus Garcialebias; species Garcialebias charrua. The sequence goes on from JBBPBX010006733.1 coordinate 30,569, forward strand.
ACTGACTACATGTGTCCATACTGACTACATGTGTCCATACTGACTACATGTGTCCATACTGACTACATGTGTCCATACTGACTACATGTGTCCATACTGACTGCATGTGTCCATACTGACTACATGTGTCCATACTGACTACATGTGTCCATACTGACTACATGTGTCCATACTGACTACATGTGTCCATACTGACTGCATGTGTCCATACTGACTGCATGTGTCCATACTGACTGCATGTGTCCATACTGACTGCATGTGTCCATACTGACTGCATGTGTCCATACTGACTGCATGTGTCCATACTGACTGCATGTGTCCATACTGACTGCATGTGTCCATACTGACTACATGTGTCCATACTGACTGCATGTGTCCATACTGACTGCATGTGTCCATACTGACTGCATGTGTCCATACTGACTACATGTGTCCATACTGACTGCATGTGTCCATACTGACTACATGTGTCCATACTGACTACATGTGTCCATACTGACTACATGTGTCCATACTGACTACATGTGTCCATACTGACTGCATGTGTCCATACTGACTACATGTGTCCATACTGACTACATGTGTCCATACTGACTACATGTGTCCATACTGACTACATGTGTCCGTACTGACTGCATGTGTCCATACTGACTACATGTGTCCATACTGACTACATGTGTCCATACTAACTACATGTGTCCATACTGACTACATGTGTCCATACTGACTACCGTATTTTCCGGTGTATAGGTCGCACCTTTTTATGGTTTTTTCGAGGCCTGCGACCTATACACAGGTGCGACCTATATATGGCTCGTTATCACTTTCGGTGAAACAAATTTTTAAATCCAGCTCATTTCACAATTACGTTCATTTATTAAGGAAAAGTTCAGCTCAGACATATATTTGCTATAATTTTTATCAAACAAATAATTGTTTTTAAGTGTTAATCTTCTTAAAAGCCTTGCTGTGCGCTCCTGTGGCAGACATTTGCAGCAGAGCTAAACGTAGGTGCGACCTATACACCAGTGCGACCTATCTAGGGATTTTTCCAATCTATTGGTGATAATTGGACAATGCGACCTATACACAGGTGCGACCTATACACCAGAAAATACTGTACATGTGTCCATACTGACTACATGTGTCCATACTGACTACATGTGTCCATGACAAGTTTCATGCGTTCTGTAAATTGTCGCTCAGCGCTCGTGTGGTCATTCTTCTCCGTCTCTGTCCCTGCAGTTCCTCAGCACTCTCTTCGCTCCTCTGAACTTCATCATGGAGAAGGTGGAGAGCATCCTGCCGTCCAGCCTCTGGCACCAACTAACACGCATCTGACCCAGAACGACCTCACTGGAACCAGGACCAACACCACAGGCAGATCTTCACGAGGACAGTCATGGCCGAACTGAAACCAGAACCCTGCGTTGGACAAAAAGACACGTTTTGCCAAGATTGACAGAGTTCTCATGACGGGATGCAGCAGAACAGAGAACTGCTTTCCCCTGTGACCTTTGCAGTTTGGGGGGTTTTCAGTCTAAAGCTGTTTTTGATCGGTCGCCATCGTTAAAAAAATGAAAATAATTTTAAAAAAATCAATAAAAGGACTTTTTGTGTATCTCTGCAAGTACGTTCATCGTGCTGTTTTAAGTGTTTGTGTTTTTAATGACTGAGACAGAAGTCCACAACCACCATCACCTGGAGCTTCTGATCTGTTACTGAAGATAAGAAAAGCAGGTCACAGAAACAAGAGTTGGTACCACTGACCGTTTGTGCATCCGACCTGACTGACATGCAGGTCACCCCACATCGCTGGCAGCTCGGCTCAGGGTCCACAGGAGAGTCCAGATCAGTTGCAGCTTCCTCTGAAATGTTCCTCATCGTAGGAAACATCAGGAATGTGGTCAACAGCTGGATGGTGAGGAGACATGCCATATACTGACTAGCTGCTGCTGGGAAAAACTGATCCAGCAGCATGGTCCTAAATTGTCTGATGAGTTTTCTGTGGTGAGAACAGGGAACAGGTGGAAGAGAACTTGGAGAGGTGGAGGTATGCACTTGAAAGAATAGGAATGAAAGTCAGCCGTAGTAAGACAGAGTACATGTGTGTGAATGAGAGGGAGGAGGTGGAACAGTGAGGCTACAAGGGTCAGAGGTCACAAAGGTGCAGGACTTCAAGTACTTGGGGTCCACTGTCCAGGAAAATGGGGAATGTGGTAAAGAGGTGAAGAAGAGAGTCCAGGCAGGATGGAGTGATGGAGAAAAGTTTCAGGAGTGATTTGTGACAAAAAGGTGTCAGCAAAGGTCAAAGGAAAAGTTTACAAGACAGTGGTGAGACCAGCTATGTTGTATGGTCTGGAGACAGAGACATGGACAAAAAGACAGGAGACAGAGACATGGACAAAAAGACAGGAGACAGAGACATGGACAAAAAGACAGGAGACAGAACTGGAAGTGTCAGAAATGAAGATGTTGAGGTTCTTCTTAGGAGTGACAAGGATGGATAAGATCAGGAATAAGATCATCAGAGGTACAGCACATGTTGAAGATCATCAGAGGTACAGCACATGTTGAACAGTCTTGATCTCAGGGAAAGACGTCTGACAGTTTTATTCATCTTGGACTTAAAGCTGCACTATGTAACTTTGTAGTGCAGTCTGTAACTTTTCTAACAATATATTTTTAACATATTTCTTCACTCTGTCACTATCTCCTGACAGACTGATGTTAGACAAAGTAATCTCTGGAAAAAACTATAGTCCCCTTGCTTCTCTATCAGCATTTATAAAAACACAGAGTGACCCGCCGTTAACCAGCCAATAAAAACAGAGCTTGAATTTGAATTTCAGCAGAGGGATCAGAATGCTTTGCCTGTTGAAAAATTTTCTAAGTTCTGCGCTCTACAGAAAGTTACACATAGCACCTTTAAATCTTTGGAGTTCTGATGTTTCTCTTATTTGGAACGATTGTTTGTTTTATGTCATGTCCTTTTTTAATAATGTATGTACTGTCACTGTGACACCTTTTGATTTTACATTTAAAACAGCTGGAGCTTCACAGCTGCACACATCTGCCGAAACTGGATCCAGACTGGTTTCTAATTCAGTCCTGTGACCGAGCGCTCACATAGCAAACCAGGCCGAGATGCAGATGTTTGCTGAGATCAGAGAATTCCCGTCTAGTCCAAATTCTGTGAAACGTTACGAAACCGAGTATTCATACAAAGCTTTGAGGAAGCCAACATCTGGATCTTCTTTCATTTTTTTGACTTCTTAAGGATCATGTCACAAAGGCTTATTTTTTAGGAGAACTTGTTTTTGAAATATTAAGGTAATTTTTATATTGTCATGTGATAATGTTGTGAAAGTCAAGAAAAGCTGACGAACATGAACTCGTGCGTGCAGAAAACATCAGCGTCTCCAACCCACAGGGTCAGAATTATACATACAGGCTTAAATAGAAACACCTCAACCTTTAATAAGTGGTTCCAAAGTTCCTTGAAGGTCTAACTCGATCAAACCAGGCTCTGTTACCTTCTTACCTGTGATCATGACTGACTGCAGCTGGTGGTTCTTTACAAGCACAAGAAGGGTTCGCTACACGGCACTCGTTGGACTGAGCAATACTCAGAACATCGGAAGGGTCCAAGAAGCTCGACCAGGAGGAGAGGAAAGCTGTAACGATGTCCAGGAACAACCAAATAACCACCGAGGCTCAAGCCTGCTGTGATTTAGAACGTGCTGGAACACCAGTCTGTTGCCATAGATCCACCCTACAGGAGAAGACCCTTCAAGCTCAACGCCCTCTGGACTAACGTCGTGTGGTCAGACAGGGCCAAGGTCCAGCTGTTGGGTCATGAAGACAAGAAGCATGTTTGGAAGACTCAACATTAACACTGTCATACACACACACACACCG